>JAVXUO010000369.1:0-157748 GCA_033065855.1 Escallonia rubra | reverse complement strand
CCACCATCCTCGGGCCCGAATGCTTCGTCGCCCAGGCCGAGCTCAAACATATCTGTTAACCCTACGGTTATTTAACCTAGGATTATATTTGGTTTTGATGATAACTAACATTGATGTTTATGTTGTCTAACATGCATTGAGTTGATGAAGCAATAGGAACAATCTCATACTCATGCAAACGGATTATTAGACGAGCAACATGGTCATAGACTCTCAACGGAACGCATCAAAGAAAGATTTCGTCGATTGAATTCTACATCGCTTTATTTCCTTATTTGTAAACTAGACATAGAGAGATGATCGTTACGATGACTGTATACCTAGAACTTGCCCATAGGTTTCCCTTGCATGCATAAAAGTTTTTCATGCTTTAAAAACTAGGAAACTGCATTTTCAGGAATGCAGTCGACTGCATTGGATTGCAGTCGACTGCAAGTTGGGCAGTGAGGTATTACAGTCGACTGCATTGGAATGCAGTCGACTGCAATACTTCCAGTAGCCTATTACAGTCGACTGCATTGGATTACAGTCGACTGCAAGTTGGAAATTTGAATTTCCAACGGCTACTTTGGGAATACAGTCGACTGCAATGGGACATTACAGTCGACTGCATTTACCGTTTGGCGCATTTAATGCTCCACCTAACTCCAAACGGTCATATTTATTCCCACCTCTATAAATACTCATCTTGGGCATAGTTTTGATTCATCAATTGCATTCAAAGCTCTCTTATCTTTCATATACTCAAAGATCAAAGCAATTGTTCAATCTCTCTTGTTTTTCATTGATTTCTCATCCATTTCAAGAGAGCATTTATTGTGAGCTTACACTTGAGAGATATACACTTTCATAAGTCATCATACACTCATCTCTCTTGTTCTAGTACTTCAACTTGTACTCATCTACTTATTGAGAGTGAAATCTTGTACACAATTCTTCATCTAAAGGTTCTTGTATCAAAGCTTGGGGTTGTCAAGCTTTGGAGCTTTGGGTTTGTCAAAGCTTGTTCTTGATGTGGGCATAGCATCAAGGGATTGTAAGAGGTTCGATCTTGACCCGTAAGGAAGATCATACTAGTGGATTCTAGGGCCTTTCAAGGGACTTCCTTGAAGGGGTGGACGTAGGCTTGAGGGTATATCAAGCCGAACCATTTAAATCTCCTTGTCAAGTATCTCTAAACCCTTCTCTCTTTACATTATCGTTTTACATTTGTGTTGAGATTGGTTGTTTGCTTATTTAAGTTATTGAGATTGAGGTTTGTTGTTTGTTAATTTTTAAAGTAGTCTTAAAACCCTATTCACCCCCCCTCTAGGGTTATCTTTTTGGTTTCAAGTGGTATCAGAGCCTCGGCTCTTGTTATATTGGGTAACGCCAAGAGAGTTAATCGATCATGGCTTACGTTGGGGGTATGGAGGGTAGTTCTACCACTAGGCCTCCATTGTTTAATGGGACCAATTATAGTGTGTGGAAAGTTAAGATGAAAATCTACTTAGAGTCTCAAGACTATGAGATGTGGGATATTGTTGAGAATGGCCCATTCGTTCCGATAAAGGTGGTTGACAAGGTTGAAGAGCCTAAATCCAAATCGGAGTATAGTGATCATGACAAGAAGATGATTTGTATGAATGCTAGAGCGAAAAATTGTCTTGTGTGTGCTTTAGACACTAATGAACTCAATAGAGTCATTATGTGTAATTCCGCTAAGAGTATTTGGGATACTCTTCAAGTCACTCATGAAGGGACTTCTCTTCTTAGAGATTCCAAGATGAACTTATTGTTTAGAGATTATGAGTTATTCCATATGCTTCCAAATGAATCCATTACGGATATGAATACTCGTTTTACTAACATTGTGAACCCTTTGAAGCAATTGGGCAAAGAATTCACTAATGGTGATCTTGTAAGAAAGGTGATTAGGTCCTTACCAAGAGCTTGGGATGCAAAGATCACCGCCATCCAAGAATCAAAGAATCTCAATATCTTTCCTCTTGATGAATTGATGTGCTCACTCATGACGTACGAAATGCAACTCAAGACCTTTGATCAAGAGGACGTCAAGAAGAAGCCTACATCAATTGCTCTTAAAGCTTCATCTTCAAACCTTGAGTCAAGTGATGATGATGAAGAATTTGATGAAGAGGATATTGCAATGGTTGCAAAGAACTTCAAGAAGTTCTTAAGATTTAGAAGGAATGATGGGAGAAGGCAACAAAATGCTAGCAACGAAGAGAAGCTTTGCTACAAATGCCACAAGCCGGGACACATGAAGATGGATTGTCCTATCTACAAAAAGGAGAAGAAGGAAAGAAGAGATGTATGGGAAAGAGCTAAAAGAAGACAATTCTCTAAGAAAGAGAACAAGGAGAAGGAAAGAGCAATGAATGCCGAACATACTCCAACATGGAGTGACTTTGATTCAAGTGATGAAGAGGAGAAGAATGATCAAGCAAATGTATGCTTCATGGCAAATGATGAGGTAAGCTCTTCTTCCGGTAGTGATAGTGATAATGAAAGCTTTGAAGATGCTTATGATAGCTTATATGAGGAATCCAAGAAAATTTTCAAGAAAAATATTATTTTGTCTAAGAAATTCCTTGAAGCTAATAAGCAAATTGAGAAGTTGATAATGGAAAATGATAAGTTGCATGCCAAGAATGAATGCATTTCCAACCATTTATATGTGAAATATGTGAATAACGATTTGGTTGAATTACTTGTTAACACTCCTAGCTCAAAACAAATCTCTTCCAAAACTTTGGCTTTAGAAAAACAAAATGAAGATTTAAAAGTTGAGATTTGTGATTTGAGAAAATGTCTTGAAAAATTTGTTGATGGTCAAAACAATTTGGATGTCATGCTTGGACGCCAAAGAATTGGCCTAAACAAAGGTGGTCTTGGATTAGATCCCATGGCCATGCCTCCTAAAGTTTTGCAACAACAAGCTAGGTTGAATATTCATACAAAACGACCAAAGAACTATTGCACACCTTTTACACATTGCGGTTGGTGCAACAAGAAAGGGCATACGACTAATCATTGTCCTTGTAGAATTGTTTTTGTTAGAGGTAGAAAGAAAATGTGGATTGTGAAAGGTCAAGAATACAAATGCAAGACTAACATCCAAGGACCCAAGAAAATTTGGGTACCAAAAGTCACTACTTGATTTGTGTTTATAGGTATGTCTCAAAGCAAAATCTAGTAGCAAGAAGTGGATTCTTGATAGTGGATGCTCAAGACATATGACCGGCAACATATCTCTTTTCACAACGATTGATCTTAAAGAAGGAGGAAATGTGACCTTTGGTGACAATTCTCAAGGAAAAATCAAAGGTAAATGAACTATTGGTAAGGAACCACATTCAATTGAGAATGTGTTATATGTTGAAGGATTGAAGCATAACTTGCTAAGTATTAGTCAATTTAGTGATAAAGGTTTTAAAGTTATCTTTGAGGCTTCTCATTGCACTATACTATCCTTGAAGAACAATGAAACTATTTTGGTAGGTAGTAGAGATAATAATGTTTACTCCATTCAATTAAATGATTTAGCTAACCAAGATGTCAAGTGTCTTAGTGCTATTAGTGAAACATCTTGGCTTTGGCATCGAAGACTTGGTCACATGCACATGGAGCACTTGAAGGATATTTCAAGCAAAGAACTTGTGAGGGGTCTCCCGAAGATCAAGTTTGAGAAAGATAAAGTATGTGATGCTTGTCAAATGGGTAAGCAAAAGAAAGTCTCTCACAAACCGAAGAAAATGGTATCTACTTCTAGACCCTTGCAATTACTTCACATGGATTTGTTTGGACCAATCCCTACTACTAGTCTTGGTGGTAAATCATATTGTTTTGTTATTGTTGATGACTATTCTCGCTATACTTGGACTTTCTTTTTGGCTACCAAAGATGAATCTCTAAATGTGTTCACTTCATTTGCAAAACGTGTTCAAAATCAAAAAGGTTATTTGATAACCAACATTCGAAGTGATCATGGTAGAGAATTTGAAAATTCAAAAATAGGATCCTTGTGTGATGACTTTGGGATATCACATAATTTTTTGTCTCCTATAACTCCCCTACAAAATGGTGTTGCCGAAAGTATAGGTCTTTGCAAGAAGCGGCAAGAACAATGCTTAACGAATATGGTTTACCTAAGTACTTTTGGGCGGAGGCGGTCAATTGTGCTTGTTTTGTTCTTAATAGAGTTATCTTGCGAATTTTTTTGTTAAAAACCCCTTATGAGCTTTTTAATGATAAGAAACCTAAGGTGAGCTTTTTTAGAGTCTTTGGTTGCAAATGTTTTGTTTTAAATACCAAGGATCACCTTAGCAAATTTGATTCCAAAACCTTTGAGGGTATTTTTCTTGGTTACTCTAATAATAGTATGGCATATAGAGTTTATAATAAAAGTACTTTGGTTGTTGAAGAATCCATTAATGTTACTTTTGATGAGACTAATCCTTTTCTTCGGAGGACTAACATTGTTAATGTAGATGACATGGACAATGACTTGAGAACTTTGGACATAAGTGAAACACTACAAGGCAACCCCAAAGAAATTGATCTAGGGGAGCAACAATCAAGTTCTCAAGGGGGAAACGAGGAAGCAATCAATGATGCTTCAAACTTGGACAACTCTCAAGAATTACCAAAAGATTGGACTTACAAAAAGGATCATCCAAGCGATCAAATCTTAGGTAATCCTTCGAGTGGGGTAAGAACTCGACGCTCTCTTCAACAACATGTTAATATAGCGTTTATTTCCCAAATTGAACCGAAGAACTTCTCCGAAGCTCTACATCATGAATCTTGGATGCTTGCTATGCAAGAAGAGCTAGTTCAATTTGAAAGAAATCAAGTTTGGACCCTTGTGCCTAAACCTCAAAACTTTAGGATTATAGGCACAAAATGGATTTTTAGAAACAAACTTGATGAATCCGGAGTCGTGGTTAGAAACAAGGCTAGATTAGTGGCCCAAGGTTATAACCAAGAGGAAGGAATTGATTTTGATGAAACTTATGCACCGGTAGCTAGACTTGAATCTATTAGAATGCTATTAGCTTTTGCTTGCTATAGAGATTTTAAACTCTTTCAAATGGATGTCAAGAGTGCCTTTCTAAATGGTTTTATTTCGGAGGAGGTCTATGTGGCTCAACCTCCCGGCTTTGAACATGAAAAATTTTCAAACCATGTTTTCAAGCTTAGCAAAGCTCTTTATGGTTTAAAACAAGCTCCTAGAGCTTGGTATGAAAGGCTAAGTAGTTTTCTTTTAGAAAATGGTTTTTCAAGAGGAAAACTTGACACCACTCTTTTTATAAAATCTAAGGGCAAGGACTTATTGTTGGTGCAAATTTATGTTGATGATATTATATTTGGTGCTACTAATGGATCCTTGTGCGAAGAGTTTGCTTCTTGTATGAGTAAGGAGTTTGAAATGAGCATGATGGGAGAACTCACCTTCTTCCTTGGATTGCAAATCAAACAAAGCAAGGATGGAATCTTTATCAACCAAGCCAAATACACCAAAGAGCTACTCAAGAGATTTGACATGGAAGCATCAAATGCTTTTGACATTCCAATGAGCTTTTCATTAAAGCTTGATAAAGATGAAAAGGGTAAGGATGTTGATATTAAGCGCTATCGAGGTATGATCGGATCACTCCTTTACCTTACCGCAAGTAGACCCGATATAATGTTTAGTGTTTGTTTATGTGCTAGATTTCAAGCTTGTCCTAAGGAATCTCATTTGATTGCCATCAAGAGAATCCTTAGATATCTTAAGGGCACTCACGATTTAGGGTTATGGTTTCCTAGAAACACTTCCTTTTTTGACCTAATTGGTTACTCCGACGCCGACTATGCCGGTTGTAAAACCGAGCGGAAAAGTACTAATGGAGGTTGCCAATTCCTAGGTCACTCTCTTGTTTCTTGGAGTTCCAAAAAGCAAAACTCGGTTGCACTCTCTACCACCGAAGCCGAATATATGGCGGTTGGTGCTTGTTGTGCACAAATTCTTTGGATGAAACAAACTCTTTTGGATTTTGGACTCAAGTATGATCACATACCTATCTTATGCGATAACACTAGTGCCATTGACTTGAGCAAAAATCCCATCCAACATTCACGCACAAAGCACATAGAAATCAAACACCATTTTATCCGTGATCATGTGCAAAAAGGTGATATTGTTCTAGATTTCGTGGACACAAATCACCAATTAGCGGATATCTTCACTAAACCTTTAGATTCGAAGAGGTTTACCACTCTTAGAAGAGAACTTTGCATGTCTTCACCTATGTGACTAAATGTTATATCTCTTGTGCATAATCATGCAAGTTGCACTTTGCATGCTTGAACATTACTTAATACGCTTAAAGCATGCTATGGTTGATGTTTCTATTTTCAAAATCAATAAATCCTTTACACTTCATATTTGTGCTATTTTTGTAAAAGGTGCTTGGTACACCTTTTGATGGGTATTCAAGTACTTATGTTTTATTGTTTGAATGCCCTTGTTGGCTATATTAATTATCCATGGATGGATACATAATTTGATCACTTTCACACACACCCTCGATCCTTTTTCAATGATGTCAAAAGGTGGAGAAAATATTGTTGATTCATACTTGTGTGGATTTGATATGAGCATATATTACTTGAGTTATGGGGAACCCTATATTGCTTAAGATATGGGGGGCTTATCGTCATGATTCTTCTTTTAACCCCTTATGGTTTATAATTGAGATTGTCATGCTTCTTTACGTTTATTATCTTATATATCTCATATTATTTGAATCAATGTTTGCCATCATAAAAAAGGGGGAGATTGTTAACCCTACGGTTATTTAACCTAGAATTATATTTGGTTTTGATGATCACTAACATTGATGTTTATGTTGTTTAACATGCATTGAGTTGATGAAGCAATAGGAACAATCTCATACTCATGCAAACGGACTATTAGACGAGCAACACGGTCAAAGACTCTCAACGGAACGCATCAAAGAAGGAATTCGTCGATTGAATTTTACAACGCTTTATTTCCTTCTTTGTAAACTAGACGTAGAGAGATGATCGTTACGATGACTGTATACCTAGAACTTGCCCATAGGTTTCCCTTGCATGCATAAAAGTTTTTCATTCTTTAAAAACTAGGAAACTGCATTTTCTGGAATGCAGTCGACTGCATTGGATTGCAGTCGACTGCAAGTTGGGCAGTGAGGTATTACAGTCGACTGCATTGGAATGTAGTCGACTGCAATACTTCCAGTAGCCTATTACAGTCGACTGCAAGTTGGAAATTTGAATTTCCAACGGCTACTTTGGGAATACAGTCGACTGCAATGGGACATTGCAGTCGACTGCATTTACCGTTTGGCGCATTTAATGCTCCACCTAACTCCAAACGGTCATATTTATTCCCACCTCTATAAATACTCATCTTGGGCATAGTTTTGATTCATCAATTGTATTCAAAGCTCTCTTATCTTTCATATACTCAAAGATCAAAGCAATTGTTCAATCTCTCTTGTTTTTCATTGATTTCTCATCCATTTCAAGAGAGCATTTATTGTGAGCTTACACTTGAGAGATATACACTTTCATAAAGTCATCATACACTCATCTCTCTTGTTCTAGTGCTTAAACTTGTACTCATCTACTTATTGAGAATGAAATCTTGTACACAATTCTTCATCTAAAGGTTCTTGTATCAAAGCTTGGGGTTGTCAAGCTTTGGAACTTTGGGTTTGTCAAGCTTTGGAGCTTTGGGTTTGTCAAAGCTTGTTCTTGATGTGGGCATAGCATCAAGGGATTGTAAGAGGTTCGATCTTGACCCGTAAGGAAGATCATACTAGTGGATTCTAGGGCCTTTCAAGGGACTTCCTTGAAGGGGTGGACGTAGGCTTGAGGGTATATCAAGCCGAACCATTTAAATCTCCTTGTCAAGTATCTCTAAACCCTTCTCTCTTTACATTATCGTTTTACATTTGTGTTGAGATTGGTTGTTTGCTTATTTAAGTTATTGAGATTGAGGTTTGTTGTTTGTTAATTTTTAAAGTAGTGTTATAACCCTATTCACCCCCCCTCTAGGGTTATCGTTTTGGTTTCAATATCCCTTCCACCGCATTCATTTTTTCGGACGAGGACTCACCACCAATTAAGCACCATAACCGGTCGTTGTACCTTGAGTGCACTATTAACGGCACTGGCTTCCACCGCGCCTTGGTAGACGGCGGCGCCTCAATCAACATCATCCATCTCATCACTTTGCAGCAGATCGGTATACCACCAAGGAGGATCATCCGTGACCCCATCAAAATTACTGGCTTCGGGCAAGGCCCTCAGTCCACCCTTGGCCACATCACTGTCGACCTCATGGTCGGAACTGTCCGTCGTGACACTATTTTTCACGTGATAGACAGTGAGTCTTCCTTCCACCTCCTACTTGGGCGACCCTGGATTCATCTCAACAAGGCTGTCCCCTCGCCGTACCACCAGTGTGTGAAGTTGGTGGCCTGTCCTACGGGACCTGAGGTAGCAGTAACCGTCCCCGCGACCAAGGCCCCTTTTGAATATACCAAGTCTTACTTCGTCGAGGCCTCCTTCTTTACTTAGCTTGCTGCCGATGGTGAGAATGTTACTCACGTTCATTCCTCCTAACTACTGGATTAGGACGAGCTGTGTGGGAACAAGTCCAAGTCCAAGTCCAAAAAAAGCAACGGAAACAAGGCATCAACCTCGACGGCGCCATCTGTTGTCCCGACCAATTCCTCGCCTTCATCCCCCAAGTCCAAGAAACACAAGTTTGAAGCCACCTTCCAACGCGTCATCAAAGACGGAAGAGTGATCTACCAGTTATGACGGTGTCCGGGGGCTCCGGGGGGTCCGCCGCCTAACCCCCTCGACCCCGACCTACCCATGGAGACAGAGTGGTGTTGTACGGCCGAGCATTGCCCGCCAAACCCTAAACTTACCCCGGGCGCTGCCCCACCCTGTTATGAAGACAACCCTCGACCGCAGGCTGAAGATCTTGAAGAAATTAACCTGGCTGACCCGGGCGAAGAACCTCGACTGACCTACATCAGCACGAAACTCGCCCCGGGGCGAAGAGAATGACTGATTACTCTCCTCCGCGAATATAGCGATGTATTGGCATGGAGTTACAACGAAATGCCCGGATTGGATCCTGCCTTGTTGATACACCATCTCAACATTGCTAACGGGTTCAGCCCTATTCGACAGCATCCGCGAACAGGGCTGAAGATCAAGCAAGAGATCGAACGACTTTTACAAGCTGGCTTCATTGACCCATCAGTCATCCTATCTGGTTGGCTAATGTTTTTCCTGTGCAAAAGAAGAACGGCCAAGTCCGCATTTGTATTGACTTTCGGGACTTGAACAAGGCATGCCCCAAAGACGAGTTCCCACTGCCCAACATCGACATGCTTACCGAGGCAGCTGCCGGACACGAAACCTTATCTTTCATGGATGGTTTCGTAGGCTACAACCAAATCCGGATGAACCCCGATGATTGTGCCAAGACAGCCTTCTGCACCCATATGGGTAACTTTTGTTGGAAAGTCATGCCCTTCGGCCTTAAGAACGCGGGTGCAACATATCAAAGAGCAATGACAGCAATCTTCCATGACATGATACACCGCATAGTGGAGGACTACGTCGACGATCTTATCATCAAGTCTAAAAAGGAAAGTGAGCATCTCACGGACCTTCGAGCAGTCTTCAATCATTGTCGACAATACAACATGCGGATGAATCCGTTGAAATGTGCCTTTGGAGTCTCTTCCGGCAACTTCCTCGGCTTTTTGGTCAGTCGACAGGGCATCGACATTGTCCCTTCTAAGGTCGCCTCCATCCAAGAGATGCCCCTCCCAAGAGCACCAAACAGTTGAAGAGCTTCCTCGGCAAGGTTTCTTACCTCCGCCGATTCATCCCTGCCTTGGCCGAACTTATCACGCCCTTCCAGCACTTGACGCGCAAGAGCGCACCGTGGAGTTGGGGTGCACCCCAACAACAAGCATTCGAACAGATCAAGGCGGTTCTCATGTCACTGCAGACCATGGTCGTGCCACAACAAGGTATCTTACTCTTGCTTTACTTGACCTCCAAGCCCAAGTCCATAGGGGCATTGCTTGCCCAAGAGGTGGATGGAATGGAGCGCCCAGTTTATTATCTCAGCCGATCAATCAGGGGCCCCAAAGCCAATTATTATGAGCTCGAGAAGCACTGCTTAGCCTTGGTCTACGCCTCGCAGAAATTCAGACACTACTTCTTATCGCACTAGATCACACTTGTCACCAAGGCCAATCCATTACGATACATGCTCACACGCCCTGCCCTATCTGGCCGGCTTACTCGCTGGTTGTTGTTATTGGCCGAGTTCGGCCTGTCCATCAAGAATCCTACAGCTCTACGGATCCAAGCCCTCGCTGACCTCTAGGCCTTCTTCCCTTGCCAACAATATGAGCCGACCTCAGATCGATTGTCTGGGGAAGAGACGGCCCTGACCTCTAACATTGGTGAATTGTGGACGCTATGTTTGACGGCTCAGCCACTAGCAAAGGTCCCCATGGAGCTCCCCTCCGGCAAGGGGGTGCCGGCATTGTCCTTCGAAATTCAGAGGGTGTTACCACATCCCTATCCTTCAAGCTTGCATTCCCGGTGTCTAACAATGAAGCTGAGTATGAGGCACTTGTCATTGGCCTCATGTTGGCTACCAGTATGGGGGCTAAGGCATTGTGCGTGAAAGGAGACTCGAACTTGATCATGAAGCAGGCCGATGGGGAGTTCGCAGTCAAGGAGCCAGCCTTGGCACCTTATCGTGCCTTGGTGCAATACTTGGAAGGAAGATTTGGCCATATCCAGTACGAACATCATAACAGGTGCCACAACCGACATGCGGACAGCTTGGCCACGATCGCGTCAAAGATGGAGGTTGATGGTGAGCAGCGAATGCTAACCATCATCAAGAGGACGGAACCATGCACGACATTGGACCTAGTCCCGAAAGACATTACTACAGACGATTGGAGGCAGCCAATCGTCGACCAACTTAAGGCGCCATCTCTTGCTACCGCATCTACCCTTACAGATTTCTTGATGTTGGGAGACGTCTTGTACAGACGATGCCCCGGAGGCACTCTGGCCAGGTGCTTGGCCCCAGAAGAAGCAAAGCACAAATTGCAGCTCGGCCATCAGAAGTGTTGCGGCCTTGTCGGTCCCCCTCTATACCGTCGCCTTCAGCGTATGGGCCTCTATTGGCCATCCATGGCCAAGGATGCCTCAGACATACAAGGGGACTGTCCCGAGTGTTCGTACGCCCCGGACAGTGCGGAAGCTCTTGTCATTAACGTCAAAGGTGACTGGCGCCAGCCTTTCATCCAGTACTTATCCAATGGGGTTCTACCCCCTGACCGCAGCTCGGCACGATCTATCAAGCACAAGTCGGTCAAGTATTTCGTGACAGGAGAGTTGTTTCGCAAGGGATTTTCGGGGCGCACCCTGCGGTGCCTGCAGGGTGCCCAAGCAGTCGAGGTGATTAACGAAGTGCACAATGGTGATTGTGGTGAGCATCAAGGTTCTCAGAAGTTGTATGCAGAGTTGCTAAGGATGGGATACTACTGGCCAACTATGGAATCTGATGCAATCTCTTATGTCCGACACTGCCAACCCTGTCAGAGACACACTGACAGAATGCACACGCCGGCGTCTGACCTCCGCATGATCTTGGCCCCTTGGCCATTTCACTCCTGGGCTCTCGACCTCATAGGCCCCATCCACCCAACATCACGAGGTCACACTTGGATCATGGTCGCAACGGAACGTTTCACAAAGTGGGTCGAAGCCATACCTCTACGACGAGCCACGGGAGGCGTCATCGCCAACTTCTTACGTGATCACATCGTCTGTCGCTTTGGCATCCCCCGGTGTATCATATCTGACAATGGCACGCCATTCATCAACAGGGATGTCCGAGCTTTCATGGAAGGATATAATAACAACCACGCTACATCCACCCCTTACTACCCACAAGGGAATGGTCAAGCTGAAGCTTCTAACAAGACTCTACTGCGGGTACTATCACGAATGGTCCATGATGTGAGTGGTTCATGGTCCGAAAAGCTAAGCCTTGCACTTTGGGCTTACAGAACCTCCAAGCATACAGCAACGAAGGCCACACCCTTTTTCCTTTATCTACGGGGATGAGTGTGTGGTACCAGCCGAGATTGCGGTCGCATCAGCCAGACTCTCCCTAAGCAGGGGACTTGGGGAGGAAGAAACCAGAATGATCGCCCTTGAAGGACTTGATGAAAGGAGAGCCAATGCCTTGCGCCGTATGAAGAAGTACCACGAACAACTCACTAAGGCATATGGAAAGACTGTGAAGCAATGAACATTCGTCGAGGGTGACCTTGTTCTCCAAACCGCCAAACATGTATGCGCCAATATGTCAGCCCCCAAGTTCACACCGAATTGGGAAGGACCACTTCAAGTGCATGAAGCCAGAGACAACGGTTCCTACCTCATGCTCAACACAGAAAATGGACAAATCACCCCACCTATCAACGTCCGTTATCTGAAGAAGTATTATGCATAACCAGCAGCGGAGTGTTCCCTCAGCCCTACCCGCCCATAGCTTAGAACATTTACACACATCATTTTTGTATAAGCACACATGTTGATGACTTGTACTTATTGTTGATTATTACAAGTTCTTACCTTACTCATGCAATGTCATTTTGGCCCAACTACTATCAATGCAAAGATCATTCATTCACTTCAACTATTGTATGTAACGCACTCTTTCATTTAAACATCGTTCCCTAAGTCGCTTGCTATGGGCAGGGAAGGGGGAACCACAACGGGAAGACACCACATGCAAGATATACAAGCACATCAAAAGCTAAGCATCACCTCACAACAAACACAGGTACAAAATAACCATATGACTGCTATATCAATATTAACAAGATGCATATAGGTCACAGTTTTGCAGGCCACTACGGACCAATGACTACTAGCAAAATGAAAAATACATCACATCTACTGTAAAGGAGCAAATAATGAACTGATAGGATCAGAGGTATACGTCTCCAATGTCAACCGTTGTGCCTGCAAACAGACCACCTGCCACCCCAATCAGCTTGTCAACCCTCCGTCTCGGCCAACCGCCTCTCTGCCTCCATAACGTGGGCGCGCAGCCCTGTCACCTCCTTGGTCCTCGCTGTCACCTCGGCATCAAGCACACGTTTTTTACCCTGCAAGGCAACCTCCTGAGCACCGATCAGGGTCAGTCCTGCCGCCGCCTCAGCACTCTGGCCTCTCAATCTGATGTAGTCTGCTAGCCAGTCCAACTGAAAGCCAAGGGCCGCGTAGGGCGTAAGCTCTGAGAGGTACTGTGATATGATCGTCGGAGTCCAACTCGAGACCGGCACTGCACCAAGGGTGACCAACCACTCAACAAAGGCCGCATACATCGCCTTCGAGAATGCTGCACCACAAATCAGGGCGGAGTCAGTGAATGTATGTGGGTACCGCACTCTAACCATCTCCAGACGGCATGCTACTGCATCCGACAACTCCACACCGTCCCACGGGATCATGTATGCCTGTACGACTGGGAATCTACCACAGGCGTCACCAGCCCATGCGACGCCGCCACCTGCCGACTGTGCATCCACTGCACCCAACCGCATCGCTAACAAAGTATCACCAGCATCCGCTACCGAACTTGACAATGCGTCCGGAACAGGCCCCGCTGTCGGTGGAACAGGTGCCTCAGGCTGCGGGAATGGATCTGCAGTAGGCATATGTGTAGCGGTGAAAACATGATGAATGTCGGACAGAGCGTCCGGCTCCCTCACCGCCCACCAGTCAGACCCCTCGAACAAGTGGGAGCCACCCATCTGGCCACCGAATGGAGACTCAACCGCTTCGACTGGCACAGGCGACGGACTCGAATGACCGATAGGTTCCACGTGGTAGGCCGCTGCCTTCTCTGTTGCCCCTACCTCCTCAACTGCCCCCCTGTCCATGGAACCAACCGCGCTGGCAGTCTCGCATCCATCTGCTCTACCTCGTCGACTGCCT
Source organism: Escallonia rubra (assembly GCA_033065855.1). Lineage (NCBI taxonomy): Eukaryota > Viridiplantae > Streptophyta > Magnoliopsida > Escalloniales > Escalloniaceae > Escallonia > Escallonia rubra. Next base: position 143,639 of record JAVXUO010000369.1, on the reverse strand, counting down.
CGACCACTGCCTCCTCTACCTCAGCGACAACCTCGGTATCCACAGCCCCAGCATCCACAATGGTCTCCCCAGGCGTATCGGCAGCCTCCATGTCCTCGCCAGCATCGAAGTTAGCCTCGACATCCATGTCCTCGCCACCATCAAAGCCAACCTCGGCATCCATGTCCTCACCACCATCAAAGCCAACCTCGGCATCCTCCGCTGTCTCAGACAACTCTGCATCTATGTCATCTTCGAGCTCTTAAAAAAAAAAGAAAAAAAAAACTTAGCACATGAGTAACACAATGATCGGCAACTATGAAACAAAAAAAAAATGGTAACACTAACCTCAAAGTCAGAATACTCCAACGCCTCCCACAGCCTCTTCGTCCTATGGCTGCCACCTGCTGAAGGGCCTGCGCCGCCACGCTGCGCGCTCTCCATCATCCCCACTCTCACTGACGAAAGGGGACCCTTGCCGGCACCCGGTACCCTAGGCACGTGGGCTGGCGCTGGCTCGCGCGCAGTAACACCCCTCCCACCACCACCTCGGGGTCTCATGTCTCCATGTTGGTCTTTCTCTGCACCATACTCTGAAACACCGGTGACCAATGCAGTCATGCTGGATTGCTTCGCCACCTGCAGTGACACCAGTCCCAACCTCCTGTCACCAATGAAAACATCAACCAGCGGCCTGTCGGATGGCCCTTGCACTAACCACTCATACCACGTAGTCCGCTCTTTCTCCCACCAACGGGCATACCCAACTGTGACCACTCTGGTGGACAACGAACCAGGTCTCCTCCACTCGTCCGTCAGTGTCGGCCACGAACGCGCCTTCCCTAGCATGACATACCGGAAGGCCGTGTCAACATTCCAAGGTCGGGCATAACCACAGGGGGGCTCCAGATCATAGCCAAAGGACAAGACTACGCGGTCTGGACTATAGCGTTCACCAAAATACCGGCAGGCGGGCGGCATCTCGCCATCAGCCGTCAAGACCGGAAGCCACCCCAAAAAGAAGGCCACTAACAGGGATACCTCAAGCTCTGTCAAGTCTGCTCTGCTGTCCATCGTGAACTGATGTCCCGCAAATGCATCGAGGGAGGAGTCCCGTATGAAGAGTGCATGTTGACATACAGACGGCTAAGGCACGCGTCTCGCACATCGAACACCTGTGATAACTCGCATGCAGGCCTCTTGCCGCCAACCCAAGCATAAACCCGTCCTCCCGCGTACCACTTTGATACTACCATGAACTTCCCCGGATGCGTCACTGTTCCCTTCCTCGGCGAGGGATGTACTTTCGGGTATCCCAAAGGCATGTACTCTACGTAGCACTCGAACAGATACCTCTGCAAGAACATCCAATCGACATAGGTCGACACTTGATACTGCCCATACAATCTCTGCATGTCTTTCGAAATCTGGGCTGGACGTGAATACAAAGTGCCTAAGTATATCGGTGCCAAACCAATGCGGTTTGCCTGCAACCATCCGCACCGCTAACGGGAAGACCTTCTGAGAAACACCATCCTCAGGTGTCCCCTCCAACACAAACCTATATGTATAGACAATGAGACACCCATCATGACCACCCTACCCTAACAGAATATGCGCAATGGATATGCAGCATACGAGTAATGCAAGGATGAAAATAACAAAACGGCGTACCTCGAAAGAAACATGGCAAGGAAGATAGATAGCTCGTATCTCTCATCTCTGTAGGAAGGACCCATAAGGAAGTCGTCGCCAACATCACCCTCTGCCTGGGCCGCATGACCACTGCGCCATAGAAGTGCTGAACCCACCGACTATACGTGCCCTAACGGTTGAGCTTTGTGTCCGGCAGAAAACCAATCAATGCCTTGATAGTCAGGCACTCCTCCGCTGTCAACCTCAGTACGCGGGCATCCTCTGTCCCGTGCATCAGTAGGCCGGTCAACGTCATGACATCCAGAAGCGTCGGACCAATCTCCCTTAACTCTGTAATGAAGGTATGTGTCTGTGAACTCCACCTCGAAAGTAATAATGTGAGGCCGCTAATGTCCCTCGCAGGATCAATACCTTTGTACGTTACCTTCACCGCCGCTACTAGCCTAAGCACCTCCAACCTCTCTCTCCAAACCTCGCACCCCAACATGTACATGCACCAGAAGCCCCAACCAGCCGGCATGACATTGTGGCCCTTGAACATGACAGGTGACCACGGAATGTCCTCTCGCTCAGCCAATAAACCCGGTACATACCACCGCGACATCACTGGAGCAACATCGAAGCTCGGCGCACGGACATACGGTGAAGGGACCATAGGACCATCACCCATGATGCAGAGCTCCAAGGCACCGAAAACACCTCAGCAGACACTCGTCGCGCCAACTCCCTCCACAACCCTTCGGGTGGACACCCGGGCACCGCCCCCTTCACGATCAGTAATGCGTTGCTCTGACTTGGAGTCTGATCAAAGCTCATCACTCCACCATCGGCAAAACTCAAGGGCACACATGACGCATCAACCGGCACCGGTGCATCCTCGTCGTCATCAAGCATGTCGCTCCGCGGCAACTGCGAATGCCCACTCACCCCGCCGCGGCGCCGCGCACTTTGCTTTTTCCTTGACTTCTTTCGGGTCCTCCATCATCACCCATCACACCAAGAGAATCCAAGCCGTGCATGGTTTGCCCGGCATCGACCGCTTTCCCCTTCGCCTTGCATTTTCCTCTTCTTCCCTCATTCTTCTCATTTCTTATGTTTCTTCTTCCCTTTTCCTCTCCCTTTCTTCCCTTTCTTCCTCCCTTCTTATCTTCATCTCCTCCCTCTCTTCCCCTCCCTTCTCTCTTTCCCCCTCCCCCTTCCCTTCCCCCTCGCTGCCACCGCCAACCCGTGCCATGCCAAGCAGCCTCGGCCTCGGCCTCGGCCCCGACGAAGCCTCGGCCTCGGCCGGCCTTGGCACTCCCTCCATCACCCCCTCACTTTTCCCTCCCATCCACATCATCCAACACCATATTTCGGCCGCGCCCCACCACGCCCCTTCCAACCGCGCCATGGTCGGCCTCGGCCCCTTGGTGTGCCTCGGCCGCCGCCGCCGAGGTTCAGCCATGGCCTCTCCCACCTTGTGCTCCAACTCCTCTTCCTTGTTGCATCATCCTAGCCTCTTGTGAAGTTCTAAACATCACCATGTGGGTCTCCAAGCCTTCCTTCTTCTTCTTCTTCCTCTCTTTGCCTTCTCTTCTCTCTTTCTCTTTTCTCTTTTTTGGTTAAGTCTTTCCTTCCCTCTCAAAAGTCGTCAAAGATAAGACTCCCCCCTACCTTTCCCCCCAAATCCATCACATCAATTTAAATTCCAAGTTTCCCCCCAAAAATCTCCAACAACTCTTTTAGCGTTCCACTTTCTAACACCGACTTTTTTCTTACGCGTTTTTACTTCGGCGAAACAACATCCTTATTTTACGTTCATAATTTAACATCGCTATCAAAATCTTTGCGTAACCCAAATTCCGAATAAAAAAAATAATTCACGCTATTTCTTTTTCCACGCTAACGCCAACGGACACGCATGTTCCATTTCGTTTTCGCCATTCTGTTTTTTTTTCTCTCGAGTTCGCTGTTATGCTGTGCACGCTACCGATTTATTATTTCAAGGCAAACTCCACTTCCTCACATCTTATGTTATTATAGCGCATGTTCCTCAAAATTCGAGCCCGACACTTTTTTTCAAAAGCTGACGCTTATGCGTGCGGCGCCCGCTCAGGTCGCCCCTCCGCGCACACCACACGCAGGGGGCTTATGTTCCTAACATATCTTGGTCAGACCCAATGGCCCGCTAAGGGTCCCGTTTCACGCAAACATGTCGACTTTGTCAACAGGCATTTTTCCAACGCATCGAACCGGTCAGCGCGCGCACGCTCAAGTCACGTGCGTTTTTCCCTCCGCGCGCCTTGGGAGCTACTTAGGCATGATTTATTTCGCGTAGACGTCACTCACGCTAGCGCGATCGTCATGCCGAGACCACCCGAACACCTTTTCATCAAAAACATCGGCCGACGGCACATTTAGAGCAACGGGGTCAAAGGGAAAATGGCCTTGGCCAACCCCAGGGGGTCGGCCCCGGCTTTCCCCATGCCTAAGGGGTCGGCCTCGGCCTCCAGGAGGGGTTGGCCTCGGCCATTTTCCCCCGGTGGTTCACCCCTTTCCCGCATACTCCTTTTCGTACTTCTTTCGCTTTGTATGCTTCGTACGTAACCTTGGCACCTTGATCGCTACGTGGGTACGATTCTTGGCAACACGCTCGTCATAACGCAACTTCCGGATTCATCATTGCTTATCAAAACACCTACCGATGGCGCACCCGAAGTTCGCAAAAGAAGAAGTGGCCTTGGGCTCTGAAAATGGAAGTTGGCCATTTGGCCTTGGCCAACCCCAGGGGGTCGGCCTCGGCCATTTGCCCCCGGTGGTTCACCCTTTTCCCGCATACTCCTTTTGATACTTCTTTTGCTTCGTATGCTTCGTACGTAACCTTGGCACCTTGATCGCTATGTGGGTACGATTCTTGGCAACGCTCTTGTCATAATGCAACTTCCGGATTCATTATTGCTTATCAAAACACCTACAGACGGCGCACCCGAAGTTCGCAAAAGGAGAAGTGGCCTTGGGCTCCAAAAATGGAAGTTGGCCATTTGGCCTTGGCCAACCCCAGGGGGTCAGCCTCGGCCTTCCCCAGGCCTAGGGGGTCGGCCTCGGCCTCCGTGAGGGGTTGGCCTCGGCCATTTCCCCCCCTGTGGTTCACCCCTTTCCCGCATACTCCTTTTCGTACTTCTTTCGCTTCGTATCCTTCATACGTAACCTTGGCACCTTGTTCGCTACGTGGGTACGATTCTTGGCAACACACTCATCATAATGCAACTTTGGATTCGTCATTGCTTATCAAAACACCTATCGACGGCGCACCCGAAGTTCGCAAAAGGAGAAGTGGCCTTGGGTTCCGAAAATTGAAGTTGGCCATTTGGCCTTTGCCAACCCCAAGGGGTCGGCCTCGGCCTTCCCCAGGCCTAGGGGGTCGGCCTCAGCCTCCAGGAGGGGTTGGCCTTGGCCATTTTCCCCCGGTGGTTCACCCCTCCGCGCAAACCCCTTTTCGTACTTTTTTTGCTTCGTACGCGACTTTGATACCTTGTTCATCACATAGGTATGATTCACGTCGACACGCTCGTCATGACGCAACTTTCGGATTTGTCTTTGCCCATCAAAACACGTACCGTCGACGCTCCCAAAGTTTGCCAAGAGGGGGGAGTGGCCTTGGGCTCCTTCATGGGAGTTGGCCATTTGGCCTTGGCCACCCCTAGGGTCAGCCTCGGCCTCCCCAGGGGTCGACTCGGCCTCCCAAGGGGGTCGGCCTCGGCCTCCTAGGGGCCTTGGCCTTGGCCTTCCCCCCATTTATTACCTATGGCCTCTCCCATCGCGCGCACTTATTTTCTCGAGTCCTTGCACCTCCGCGATGTTTACGGACGTTCGTACATCAACGCCGCGACGTCCGTCGTCCGGCACCCATGACCGCGCACAGCTCCTGCTATGCCCGTCGCCCAAAGTCGCGCGTTACCGCCAAATGACCCGTCGCCGACGACCGCATACCATCACTCCTGACTTTTGTCATTACTACATGTTGCATTCATTATTTTGTTACCACAGGCACACTCAACTCACATCTCGTCTTCAGAACACCCGACGCGCGCCCGTGCGCCACTTCCATGATACGTGCCCCGGCACCAATTATTGTCTCCGCGACGTTCGTTGCCGCCCTTACGCGCCATTCTCATGATACGTGCCCCGGCACCAAGTATTGCTCCACGACGTTCGTCGCCGCGCCCGTGCGCCATTCTCATGATACGTGCCCCGGCACCAAGTATTGCTTCGCAACGTTCGTCGCCGCGCCCGTGCGCCATTCTCATCATACGTGCCCTCGGCACCAAATATTGCTCCGCGACGTTCGTCGCCGTGCCTGTTCACCATTCTCATCATACGTGCCCCCGGCACCAAGTATTGCTCCGTGACGTTCGTCGTTGCACCACTTTCATAACATGTGCCCCGGCACCAGGTATTGTCTCGTGTTGTAGGCATCGCGCCCATGCGCCACAATCATGTCACATGCTTCCGGGATGGGCTCACAACCTTATAGCCATCGCCGTCTCAATCACAGGGGGGGCTTCGGCCCTCGTACCGGGATGGGCTCACAACCTTATAGCCATCGCCGTCTTAATCACAGGGGGGGCTTCGGCCCTCGTACCGGGATGGGCTCACAACCTTATAGCCATCGTCGTCTCAATCACCAAGGGGAGGGGCTTCAGCCCTCGTACCAGGATGGGCTCACAACCTTATAGCCATCGCCGTCTCAATCACAGGGGGGCCTTCGGCCCTCGTACCGGGGATGGGCTCACAACCTTATAGCCATCGCCGTCTCAATCACTAGGGGGGCTTCAGCCCTCGTACCAGGATGGGTTCACAACCTTATAGCCATCGCCCTCCCAATCACAAGGGGGGGCTTCGGCCCTCGTACCGGGATAGGCTCACAACCTTATAGCCATTGCCGTCTCAATCACCAGGAGGGGCTTCGGCCCTCGTACCGGGATGGGCTCATAACCTTATAGCCATCGCCGTCTCAATCACGGGGGGCTCCGGCACGAGGACCCCTCGCAGCGGACTCTGAGCACTGAGCTGTGACTATGTCCACTCATGTTACTGTCGATCATCGACACTACCAGGACAATGGCCCACGGGTCACTCCGGGATGGGAGCAGGTCCTCGAAGGGCATCGCGCCTAGTCCGCCTGGCAGTTGGCTACAGGGGTAACCCTCACCGCTGTCAGGTTCTCTGCGCGTCTCTTGACGCACCTCGTGGGATTCAGTAAGGGCTTGGACCGGTGGCTGGGGCAACGGGCTTACTCTGATCACACTACCGCGGTGTGGTCAGTCTTCTCAGACAGGTAGAGCGACGCTGTGCGAGGTAGGGAACGCAAATTTAGGAACTGGCAGTCCAACGGAGAACCGATATTTTGGGACCCCCTGGTGACGTGTCACTCTCAGGGGATGACATTTGGCACTTTATGACATAAGCACACTGTTTCCTATAAATAGTGAACTTTACAACTCAAAAAAGGACTTCTTCTTCATTCTCACGAAAATCACTTTCTCACTCTAGAATTGGAGAGCTCTTGGATTCTAGAGAGAGAAACACAAAATTGGACATAACTTAAGATCGTAACATTGGACCCTGGCCTGGAGTGTCGACGGCGGGCCCTGGTCGTCTTAGCTGTGCCTGCGCAGCACTGCCATTCCTCACGGCCTGTCTGGGAAGCCGTGCTCTCAGCCCTTACTCCGTCTTTGCTGTCTCTCACTTTGCATACTTGGAAGCGGACACGGACTGCAGCCTTTGTGGCACCTCCACGTAAGTACGGACCCACTTTCCTTGGCATCACTGAGTGTACGTTTTATGGTTCAAAGAGTCATGATTTGTCATGTTTTTATGAAAAGATTTATACCTATTGTCTTTCACGACCTATTACCGAAGCCAGTAAATGAAGTACTGACTGAACTTAGCCATTTCTTTCACGATTTGTGCTCAAATATGTTCCAAGAGAGTGATGTTAAGATTCTTGAGAAAAATATTGTTTAGACAATGTGCAAGCTAGAGAAAATCTTTCTCCCATCATTCTTTGATTCAATAAAGCATTTGACCATTCACATAGCATATGGGGCTAGAGTATGCGGACCTGTGCAGTATCGGTGGCTGTATCCATTTGAGAGGTGATATCATTCATCCATCTTTAAACTATATTTCACACTTGCACAAATGCGTTGTTCATTGAAAATGACTTCTTTCTTACATAGATATATGTTTGACCTTAAAAAAAAAGGTGCATAAAAAAGCGTGCGTTGAAGGCTGAATTGCAGAGACTTACATTCTTGAGAAGCTTACCAACTTCTGTTCCCTTTACTTTGAGCCTGATGCTTATATAAAGATGAATTGTCTTAATCGTAATGACAATAGTGTTGACATAGAATTAGAAGAGCGTCTTTCCATTTTCATGTATCTTGGTCATACAATTAGAGCAAGGAGTGGTCGATATCTATCCGACGAAGAGTATATTACCTCAACATTGTACGCTCTCATGAATTGTAATGAAGTTGCACCATTTATAGTGTAAGTAGTTATGTATATGTCTTCATTCTACTAGTTCAAGTACATAATATAACGACGATACTTTATAAGATACAATGAGTACGATGAGGAAGTGGTATTAGCAAATCTTGGGATATCAGATGGACAATTTGAAAAATTGCGAAACAACGCATTCTCTGAGTGGTTCTAAAAGCGCATAAGTTCTAAAACCACATCTCATTTCTAACACAGTGGGATGGTATATGCAAGTGCGAGTTAATAATTTAATACTTTGTGCAAATTGTTAGTTGTTGTTGGTCCTAGTATATTAGTTTGGTGTAATAAACGGTACATTGTCAACGGGTTTAAGTTTAACACGATGGAAGTTGACGTTATTAAACAAACGAAAAACAATAGAGTTTTAGTGAAAGTGACTGCTTTAATGACAATGAGCGTGATTTTTATGGGCAGTTGGAGGAGCTGTTGAACTAGATTATTATGGCACCGGTAATTGACTGGTAATGTTCAAGTGCAGATGGTTTGACATTACATCTGGTATCTGAGTTAGTCGACATGGGATTCTAGACGTTAGTATGGGGGTCAAGGCTCAGATCATACGAACCATTTGTATTTACAGCTCAACGAGTACAAGTCTTTTATGCAAAGGGTGTGACAAGGAAGGACCCAAATTGGCATACTATTATCAAAACCAAAAGAAGGTTTGTTGATGATGATGTATTCGTTGGGATGTACCAAGAGGATGATGCTCCCATAGTGATCCCACTTCATTAGGATAACGATCTTGTTGATGAGCCTCTTTGCGATTTAGGCCATGCTGGGGAAGAGGTCGATGTTAAAGCCCTCTATGATGATGATGATGATTCTGAGGAAGAGGTTGAAGAAGAGGAAGATGATGATGAAGACGAAGGGAAGGAAAATGATGAGGAGGAAGACATTCTATTGTTTATTAGTGATAGTGATTGACTGTGTAAAGCAAAAATATTCTTATCAATCTACTTTGGACTTGTGGTGTTTATTATTTAAATTGAGTTGTCTATTACTGATGGTGGTTGACTATATAAAGCTAAATTAACATTGTTATCAATTAACTTTTGCACTTAAGTCTTTTATTATTCAAGTGAACTATATTTGGAACTGTAAACATATCAATTGCTTTTAGTTATGATTTTTATTTTTGAAGCTTTCTTATGTTACTCTCGAGTGCCTTTTTGTAGATATGCCGAGATCTAGTGCACCCCGAGGTCGTGGAGGCAGCCTCTGCGGACTTGCTTTGGACCAGTCAGCCCCCCTCACCAGGATTGATGATGACACTACTGATGAGCAGCCGATGTCGTCAGTACCCAATGAGACAATAATATTTTGCTGTTATAACATATTTGTTCCAAAATATATAACGTCTTCCTTTTCATCATCTGTAGCTTTTACTGCATATGTGCCTAGAGGTATCACACGTGGTATACCTCTTCCAGCAACCCCGGAGTAGAGATTACGGCTCATGTCCTCAACAATTAGTATATTTTTAATTTTCAAAGGTCAATTCCTACCATCTTTTAGCTAACGTATCTAACTTAAAGCTTTGTTTTGCTAGGATTGACATATCTCTTGTGATGCAACTTAATTAGCTTTCTTGAAGATTGCGTTAGGACCAATTATTATCAAGGACTATCTCCCACAACCTTATCTGACGTGGAAGGCATGGACCGAACCAGACAACAAACTTGTCTGGAGGAAGTTCTTGGTAAGGATCGTCTATTTTTCATTGCTTTATTTGGTTTTAGAAGTACATTATTGCTAAAATTTTCTTGCTAATTCCGTTTTGAATTGTGTTGAATTATGTTCAGAACTACTTCAAATTCGAGTCCGATAGAGACCAAGAACTTGGGAGTGGCATTGTTCAGAAAATTACAAGAAATGGATGCTCAATGCAAGGAGGCATGCTCTAGCTCGGGCTAACGCGACAGATATTTCTTTGGCCAGGGACCTCAATCTTCAGTACTTCTCAAAAGCCATGTAGGGGCAGCTGGTGGATCATTGGTGTACAACTGAATGGGCCAACAAGCTCAGTGAGCGAGGCAAGGATATGTCGAATAATGAGAAGAAGATAAAACGTAGTGCTGGATCACGTCCATAAGCTTTGCCCAATCTGAAGCTGAGAGAAGATGACCATGATAAAAGACCCCCTACGATGCTCCAAGGCTTTAAGGCCAGACACAAAAATAAAGACGGGAAGTGGATTTTCGAGAGCACGAAGAAGTTTGCGGTGAGAAATCAACTATTCTTCACTTTCGCATTCACATTGTATCATTATTGGTTGCGACCAATTGTATTTCTATAACATTCATTACTTTCTTATACTAAATGCATATAAAAAAAAATTCAGGCCAACTCCCAAGCATATGGTAGCCAAGCAGTGGACGAGATCTCTTTGTGGTCAGAAGCTACAGAGGTAAGAAGGACCATATCCTCGGCCGCCTTTGTCAATCCGCACATTCACTGCTAGGCAGACAACAGTCATCAGGTGCGACCAGTTCTAGCGGTTCTCAGTTTGAAGAGACGGAGAAAGAAAGCTTAGACAGGCTTAGAAAAAAGTTACGATGATTATCCAATAAGGTTTTATTATGCCCACAACTAGACATCAGCTGATACCAATTTTATTAAGTAGTTATGTATTGTGGTCATATAGTTTGTGATCTTGATTTGCTTGTATCAGTGTGGATAAGGTAATACTAAAATTTTGTTGAATTATTTGTAAGGGTTCATGTAGAGCAGTATTGTACCTAGTGCCGGTGATTCTCAAGGCGGTGAGAACATTGTTGGATTGAATATGCCTTCAACAAGGAATGAAGAAGATTACGATGACGAGGTTGATGGGTCTCGGGACTGGTATGTTTTTGGGGTCCCATGTATTGTAGCTGTTTAGCTCATGAAGATATACTTGACTCATTTTCCTAGTTTTGGTTGAAGACTGTGTATGTACCTAGCTGATAGTTGACGATTTTTTTGTCACTTTGACGTGATTTTACTGGCCTATATCTATAGTGTGATGATGTAAAGCTTTGTTGACATGCTTGGTTGGGGATTGACGTATTGAAATGAATGCGGGACTTGTTTTTGGATGTGTACAACAAGTTGAATGCGCGATTTGTTTTTGGACTGGTTGTTGAATGTGCAAATTGGTTTTGGACTGGTTGTTGAATGTGCGAATTGGTTTTGGACTGGTTATTGAATGTGCGAATTGGTTTTGGATAGGAGGTCAAAACAGACCTGATTTTTCAAAACATAACCTCATGAGCAAAAATTGGTTTTGGATAGAAGGTCAAATATTGGATATGACGGTCTTGCAGTGACTTGTCTGTTGATAAAAGTCTGCCATTAAAACTCGTTTTAAAAACGTTCTTAACAGAAAAAAATTTGGAAAATATGAAAAGAATACGAACACCACATTTTGTGACAGATAATTTTGTTGTTAAATATCCGCCGCTAAAGTCCTTCACCAATGGAACATTTTGTCGCTAAAGATCTTTAAGGATGGATTTTTACCAACGAGAATATGTTTTGGTAAAAATCACTTTTAACAAGGGATTTTGGTCCGTCCAAAAGTCCGTCGCTAAAGAACATTTTTCTTGTGAGAGAAAGAACACGTGGACGTAGATATTGGTAGACATTCCCATAATTTAACATTACTAATCCCGAAAGTTTTTATACAATTTAGTAGATAGATCGCGAGCTGAATGAACTAAATAAATTTTATACAAAAGGAAATATGAACAAATTGTTTTTATGGTATCCTCATTTTACAACAATACAATTTTAAGTATTTTAAAGTTCTATATTAGAAAGCTACCAACATATTAGGACTCTATTCTAACTATAATGTTCGTAAACGCTCCATAATTTGAAAAGAAAGTAGTATTATAAATTTATATTCATATATATCTACGTACGTGTGTGTGTGTGTGTGTGTGTGTGTCTATATATATATATATATATATAAAGGGAAAACCTCTTTCGGTGTAATATATTTTTGGTGTTATCAATTACCTAACTGAAATGGTGACAAGTGGCATTTCAAGAAATCTTTTGAAACAAAATGACTGAATTCAAATCTTAGATGATAAATAACTAACTACGTATACATATTTGGTTTTCATAATTTAAACTTCATCAAAATGTATAGTTAAAATAAACTATAAAGTCAAAACTTGATATTACAAAAAATCATATGGCTAACTTTATGATTGCACATGTTTCGTTTTAATAATTTCAAATTCATTAAAAAACTGCAGTTAAAATTAAATCCAAGTTTGATATGATGATAATATTTTGCTAACTTATTTTGCCATTCGGATAACTAATTTATTTTTCTGCAATCTAAGATTCATTTTACCGAATGTGACAATAAAAATTTATACATGATGCTTGATATTTTCTAACAAAATTGATATTATCAACTTTATTTTTGCACACGCATCGCGTGTGTCACGGTGACTTGTACTACTTAAAATAAAAATAGTATTTTCGGTATAACACACTTTTGGTGTTACACTGAAACTCATTCAGCTGTTGACACGTGTACATTTTGAGGACCAAATTGTAAAATATCATTGCCCACTCTCCACAGCTTATGTTACCTTCACTTAGGTAACTGCATTCCTCCCAAACTATTGTCCTTCCATCCTTCCTTCCTCCGTCTCTAATGCACATTGAAAATCGGCAACTAACGAGCTCCATTCGCGCTCTCTGTGATGCTTTCTTTGACTTTGCATCTTTTTGTTTCTCGCTTTGCATTTTCCCTTCTCCACCTGTTTTCCATAGTTATCAGTACCATGTACCGGTACCAGCTGATACGATCGTGACGTATCATTTATGCCTTCTATGGCACCTTTACATTTGTATCGGTCAAAATACTGCTTTATACCGGTTATTTCAGCCGGTATAGATGATACTGGCTGAGATATTGAGTTTTGTACTAATTCCTTGCAAAATGTAAAAGTAATTTAAAAATTGACTGTATAAAGACTAAATAGAAAAATACTCTAACTTCTAGTATACGAATCAAAACCTCTACAACCTCTTGTTCATAATATTCACATAACTTTGATTTAGTTTATCCCTTAAAGCTTTGATCATCTTCCTTTATCTATATGATGTACTGCTTTACACGCACACACAAAAACAACTAATTCTTGAACCCAAAAATGTTATTATTGAACAAATAGCTTATTCTTAATAAGAATATGCAAATGAGATCATTGAAAAAGGGGAATAATCCTAGAGGAGGTAATTCAATTGAATAAGTTATTTATTTTTAATGTTACTGTATGGTGACAAAGAGCTTATCTGGGAACTAGCAATTGATTAGAAAACTAACGCAATTCAAGCTCTACTAGACAAGTAGTTTATGTTAAAAGGAGCTATGAGCAAAAAAAATATATGTATATATTGTTAGTTCACCTATGAGTGAATATCAAGCATTTATATTATTGATGAAAAATTTGAGAACCAATACTGGTACGTACATTTTAAGGAAAAAAGGATACGCACTCAGGATGTTCATAACCATGCCCTTCTCTTCGTTTCCAACTCTCTGCATTTCTCCTTCTGATTTCCCCTTCCCTTGATTTCCAATTCTTTGCAAGGTGACTGTTGATTAAGTTGGTGGCCTTGGGTCGGCCGTGGGTATGCGATTGAACGAGAGCGGGTGGTCGTGGTTGGCGATTGGTAGACTTGATTGGTGGCGGATGGTCGTGGTTGGCGATTGGTAGACTTGATTGGTGGCGGTTAGGCGTGTGGCGGTGTCGGGTTGTAACATCCCGGAATTTTCCGGAACATTAGACACTCGATCCATCAATTCACTAAGACAATACTCAATCAATCGATAAAACTAAGACAATAGTGTCCTTTATCAACAAGCTATCAGAGCAACTATCTGTCAATCAGACTATACTCTCAATCAACTGTCGTAATTGAAATACCAAATCTAAGTCTAAGAAAATTTAAACAAAGACGTTTCACCCACGCAGGGGTTTTAATGACCAAAACTAAAACTAAATTCCTCTTTCCTGCGCTCGGATCTATTTCACACCCAATGCGATCTATTGTTCGATATTACCTGCGGAAAGGAAGTCAAAGGGGAGTGAGCTTTTGAGAGCTCAGTAAGGTCGCTCAAACAAATAAATTACGAAATAATTTACGAATACAAAACAATGATGGTTTTGTTCAAATAAACAATTCGATCAGATGTCAATATGATTTTCGGATGCGATGCAAACAATCAAACACAAATACACCGGCTAGTCCAATAAGGTACTAGCCCACACCAATACACCGGCTAGTCCGTTAAGGTACTAGCCCACACCAATACACTGGCTAGTCCATCAAGGTACTAGCCCACACCAATATCCTCCAACATACACCAACTCCCGCCAAACACACCAATGCACAATCTCATGTCAATATGCAGAATGAAAACATTTCGATAATGCAACATGTTGTTCAATGCTCGATTTACAATAATTAATGAGCATTGATAAGAATTTCAATAAACGTTTTAAGGCTCAATGAAAGGTTTATATGGCAAATAATGCGACTTTATCAAAATAACAGAATCCAAACGAATGGCGATAACAAATCAGAAAAATATCTATGAGAACAAATAGAGGAAACTGGGTTTCAGAAGAAATCCCTTACCTCGGTCCAAGCTATGCACTGCTAAACAACTTCGATCCAACTCCTTTGATTCATCCTAGGTCAAGCCAAGTATTTATCAGAACACTATCCACACTAATATATTATAAACCTAATATAACTACCCACAACGTACTCATTTCTCTATCCGGAACGACGAACTTCAAAGCAGTTTCCCACTCGGTCAACCTAACCCGACACTCGTCACACTCCACGAGGCTCCGACACATCCCAAAAATCATAAAACTTTTTCTGCGTCTTATTTATACTATATAGACACTACTATAATTTTCCCCATAGCATTTTCTGGGTTTAAGGTCTCCAAACAATTTTACAAATCTGAAATTACAGAAAATATTAAAAATTCATACGATATCAGAAAATTATGAAATTTGTGCCACAAATAACAATATAGCCTAATGTACTATGATATAAAAGTTTACATTCTAACCATAATCTTGCACTAGTTTATGCACGCGTCGAACTTGACGCTAACCCAAATTATCCGTTCGGTATTTCTTCGTTGAAGTTCCTGTTTTCTTCCCATTATCAAGACCCATTTCATGCCATTTAACAAACACACACAGCAGTCTCCATTGTTGCCCAACTTTTCACACAACACCTTTATTCCCTCCATCATCTCCAAAACAATACCCACATATATACATTCTACACACCCACCCATGCACCACCTAAACACACCCGCACAAACACTTGCAGGCAGCACACTGCCTGCTCAAACTCAAACACACACCACCTGTACATATAACCACTACCTCACACACACACACACACACACACGAGTTCAACTTCCTACGGTAGTGAAACTAGCCTATCTATTTAGAACCCATTTGCCCCTCAACACGCACACATATTCACACATCAAAACCATTCCACACATACTCACTACACCTGCTTAGAACAGCCGTGAAGCCCTTTCTTGTTCCCTCATTACACCTACAAACATGCACAAAATCACTCTCTCACGGCACACCCAAAACTCACAGCAAACCCCACTCACGGCAGCCATATTTACACATACTTGCACAGTTGTATATGGGGCTGTTTTGGAAGCCCCTTCTCCTCCTCAAACACACCAGCCCACACACAGATTTATCCTGTTGTATTACCACGGCAGCCCCTCTTGTCCAAATCTTGGCGACGCCGCAAACATCGATTGATGGCAGCCTTCTTTCTAACCCAAAAACCCAAACCCCACGGCATCTCTCTCTCTGCCCTTGTACCTATGATACATATGCATTGACACAACCACCTCACAGCCATAAATTCATCATCCAGCACCAAAAGCACGCACGCATGAACTGCCTTACGACAGGTTCCCCTACTACCGCTAATTATACACTCACACACATACGAACATAGACACTAAACATAAAATAACTCACAGTTTCTCCCATGCCCCCTTAAAAACCGTAAGCCATAATTAACTAAAGAAAAAAAGGCTCAAAGAAAAACTTACCGGAAGATAGATTCGATCGCCGGAAAAATCCCTTGATCTCTCTCCGCCTCTCTCTCTCTCTCTCTCTTGGCAGCTCTCTCTCTCGGCAGCTCTCTCTCTTGCCGCAGCTCTGAAACGCACCAGAAGATAGGAAAAAGTGTGTTGACGGCTGCCCTAGATAATGCTCAAACCCTTCTCATCCTTTTGTCGCTAAAACCCTAAATTGGACAACTACCAAAAAGCCCCTGAACTTTCGTTACTTATTAAAAGATGCATCCACAACTTTTCTGTTATTACAAAATAGTCCAAAATAAATTATTTACTATAGTTTAGGTGCTCGAACAAATTTTAATGGTTTGGTTAGATAACCCGCTATACTATGTGTTGCTAAAAGTCATTAAATAAAATATCACGCTTACTAAAAGATAGTTCGTTGCTAAAAAAAAAATATTCGCATCTAAAATTTCTAATTAAATCTGATAACGTGTCGGGGTGTTACACGGGTTGTCGTGACGGTGAAGAGAGGCATGAGGGATAGGCTGTCGTGAAGGCGAAAATTTTTGCAGCAGCGTGGATGACCGACGGCGGTCGTGGGTGGTTCACTTAAAAGGGTTGGTCGTAGTGGTGTGTGCGAGGGTGTCTGGTGTGTGTTTGAATGTGTCTGCTGAAGGTTGGAGTTGAAATTATGGAATTGGGGTGTTGGGGTTGTGCTTGATATTGTATTAGTAATGATTTTCCATTTCCATTTCAGTTTTCCTCTGTTCTTCCAATTTTATTCTTAAAATTCTTTGAACCGAACATGAAATCTCTCTTAGAATTGAGTACCGGTACTGTATTTTATTATTGTGTGGCAATTTGGCTTGAGCAGTTCTCATTGAGCAGGGTACAGGTGGGAGACTAGAAGGTTCCCTTGAAGAACCACAAAAAGCACCCACCCGGAGCGACGGCCGGACCTCCCACAGCAACCACAGCTCTGATAGACAAAGTTGCTGGGATGTTTAGAACTGCTTCCATTTTTTAATGATTCCAAAAGTGGGTATCTCTTGCTACTGCTTCAGTGAGTCAATGGAAGAAAGGGATGTGTCTATTTGTAAGCACAATAATAGACCAACTGATCTGTGGAAAGGTGGAGACGTGGAGTGGAGTGACATGCGAGAAAAGATCCGCAGTTTTTAGTGAATGATACCACGAGAGGGGCTTCTCAAGATTTGTCGCTTGCTAGGATTGGGCTGTGGATGGAACATTTGGCTACTAGAAAAACGGTTTAGGTAATGAAAAACTTCTTTACCCACGGTCCTCTTTTCCTACCGCATGATGATGAAGAAAGCAAAAGTAAGGCCAACATTGCCAGCATGAGTACACTTACCATGTTGAGGCGCAGGGCTGTCGTGACTGCTAAGAGTTTCCTGGCGCCACAGTTGACCCAGGCCGGTCGTGGGTGGTTCACAGGCGGTGCTTGGTTGTTGTGATGGTCGAAGGCTGGGTCGCAGTGGTGTGTGCGTCTGCTGGGTGTGTGTGTACAGTGTCAGTGTGTGTGTGTCTGTGCGTGCGCGCATGCATCATGTGTGTTCGCGTATGTTCGTTGAAAGTTAAAGTGAAATCGTGGAATTAGTGTTGGGGTTGGGCTTGATGTTGTCTTAGTAAACATTTTCCTTTTCCATTTCCGTTTCAGTTTTCCTATGTTTATCCAATTTTCTTCTTAAACTTCTTTGATTTTCTAAGTAGCCGAACATGAATTCTCTCTTAGTATTGAGTACCCGTACTGTATTTGGATATTGCGTGGCAATTCACCTTTGAGCAGTTCTCATTATTTCTATGTTCAATTGCTGGCAGTTAGAGGCAAAGAATAGAAATCTTGGTCTAACAAAGGAATTAGGGTTTTGCAATAGTAAAGATTTTGCAATGGTCTAAGAAATGACTCAAGGTATAACATGACTTGCAGGAGACATCACCAAAATGGGGTTTCACAACGTAGCAGATCGAAAATCAATATAGAGACCTACAAACAAATTGCCAAAAACAGAAGAAACAAAATGTTATTGCAAGGTTAAACCTTTTTGCTTTTCAAGTGTGATGATGAATTTTGTGTTTGAATAAATTTTCCAATCCAATTAGACTCTCTTTGGTTTTAATGTCGTAATGTTAAATATTTTTTCCTAAAACTCATCAGCACGCTCGCACACGCATTGCGTGTGCACTGCAGCTCACGTGTATGTATGTGTGTGTGTGTGTGTGTGTGTATGTGGGTCTGGTTGTGTGTAAGGGAGCTGATAAAATGATAGCGCTGGCAACTTAACGTCGTAGCCAGCACTGATCTAACTGTCAAAATTGTCAATGTGGGCAATTGATATTACTTTTTTTAAGCGAAATTCTGAGTCCGCCCCAATTTGGATTGTGTGTTCCTCCCATTACGAGGTGAACGAGGAAAAAAAAAGGAAGTGATCTGGTCAATCTATTCACGATGGATGGATGGGTGGACAGATCACCGCTGACAAATTAGCTAAATTTCCAGGGTGGCATTTGATCAGCTCTCATATACATATACACATAGATATATGCATATGTATACATGGATATACATATACATATGGGGGGAGATAAAATTACAGCGCCAGCAAGTTGCCAACTATCTGTAATTTCCTGTCTAACCCCTCAACTTATAAGCAGTTCATTTAAAGCACCTCAGCTTCTCAAAAAACTAAAATTGACCATTCTCAAGTTTAGAATATATCATCCTGACCAAAGGAGAATTTGACCATAAAAAATTGGTATCCAAGCCTAATCAAAGGCGAGATCCAACTGAAAAAACTCATGAAAATTTCTTGTTTATGAAATCACATGACAGTAGTATACACTTACACAATGGAGTTGGAAAAACTGAGATAACTGGATTATTAAATCAAGTAATGGATGCATCTCATTAAAAACCTAAATACCTGTACAAATCTAAGCAAGGTAACATATCGGATATGAACTGAAACACACAATTTAGATAAAAGGGTTAGGAAGTGAAAACTACATCCTAAACTTAAATAACTGTTACTCCCTCCATCCCACATAATTTGATCAACTTTTTTTTGCAACAGATTAAAGATTCAAGTGATATATTTTGTGTTTTCCATTTGACCCTTTAGAGAGATAAGGGGAAGAAAGTGAGTCAAAAAAGAGAAAATTGGTCAGTAGAGTGTTAAATGTGGAAAGAGTATTTGTAGGACAGCCCAAAAGGAAAGTTGATCAAATTATGTGGGACACGAGGGAGTATCAAACTTTGGAGGTTATGGACGCTACCAAGAATTACTATAGTAAAGAAACTTCATATGTAATTGAAGAGGTTATAGCATACAGTGGTGGCGAAGATGAAATAGATCTAGTTGTTCCAAACGAACATCAATATAAATAAGAAGAAAAAAGAGCCATAAACTACAAGAAAAAGCCCTTTTAGCTACGTATTATGTCCCGTCCCTAAAAGTTGCCTTTAGTGATAGATTTGGCCTAGAGAAAGCAGTGCGTCGCTAAAAGCACTTCAGACTAATTGACAACGTAATTTTCCATCACTAAAAGGATTTTTACCGATAGACTTTTGATGACGGTTTATCCTTCACTAAAAATGTTTTTCCCCCTCTTTCTAATTTTTTTTGCTCAGAATAATTTAAAATGTTTTCAGCGATGGACTTTTACCAGTGAAAATAAATCAGTCGATAAAAGTATTCTTTTACTATTAAACTAGTCAAACTCTAACTACTTCTCCATTCTTCTCTCGCGCCACTCCTCTCTCTCTCTCTCTCTCTCACACAACTCATCATCGGTCGCCACCCGCTCCACAGCCTCTCCTCTTCCCCAGCCGCCTCCACACGACCAACCTTCATTATTGCTGCCGCCCATCGACGCACTCATAGCGTCGCTACCGCCGTCCAACCACTTAAGGAGATCTACAAATCATTGACCAAATTCTTTACGTCTAACTACCCTCATTTATTTTGTATTAGCCGGCCTCCACTTTCAAAGTCTCATTTCCAAGTCAAATCGAAAGGACCGGTGCAAATGGGGAATACCGAGACATTTGCATCTTAGGCCGAGATCAACCAGTTACTAAGCCCGGGTCATCAACATCTTTTACAACAATAAGGTCCATGAGCTAATCAATAATGCCTCTGATGTAATGTTTTCGATCCCTTTTTTTCATATGATGCTATTTTTATGTTTCTGGTTTCGTTTATTTTTTCGAGATCGCTATGTTGAAGCTAGATCTACTTAACGTATTGGTTGTTTTTATGCTATTGTTGCTGTCAGCGGATTTAACTGTTGAATTTTGTGGTTGTAGTTGGCACATATGGTAGACTAGTGCTCTTGGAATTTGGATCTTCTAAAAGCTAGGGCTGTAGTGTTGAAATGGGCTATGTTTATACTGAACTTCGCTTGTTAAAATTTGTTTTGGGAAATGATGTTTAAGCTCCAAGTATGTGGCTAAAGTGGCTGTTATAAGGTCTTCAGTGATGAAAGTAAAGCTCAAATATAACTTTAGGTTCTTAATGCGGTACATTTTCCGTCGATCACGTCTACTGCAGAATTCAAATTTAATATGTTTGATTTTCATATAGCTTCTGTATGCAAAATAATATGAGATGTATGCTGCTTATCATCATGGGTATATAATCCTATTATGAGTTAAACAAAAGCAAATCCATCTTCTTTTTAACGAAAGCGATACAAATTATTTAATCCGTCAAATGTAGAACATTTGATATCTACGCTGCTTTCATATAGTTTATGCGTGTAGGCCGTGAACGCACTAAGATCTAGACTCACCGAAGAGTAGCTTGCAAACTCATTGGCGATTCCAGTTAGCCGTAAGTACATTTTTTGTGAACCCCTAGCTTCTTCTTTGATTGCATTCTTAAGCATAATAGCAATGTAAGATTTTAGGCTATGACTGTAAACCCCGCAAAAAAAGAAAGATCCAAGTAACTATAGCTGCATAATGGTTGGGGTTATTATTATTTGATTGCAATTTCACATTTGGTCATGTTCCAAAGTTATGCTGTTATGAAACTATTATTGTATTAATTTAGTGATGCAATTCCACTGTTGTGATCCTGAAATTTTGGATTTTGCTGTAAAGTATTGCGTAAATGAAATTAAAACTTAGGGTAGGTTTGACACTCTTTTTTTTCCTCTCTTTTTTTCAGTTTTAAAAATTGAAAAAAAAAATGAGCGTTTGGTAACCATTTTTTTTCAATTTAAAAAACCAGTTTTTAAACTGAAGAGTGAAAAAAAAACCTGGTTTTTTTTCTTTAGACCAGCACCACCACCCTCCCACCGCCGGCAGCCACCACCAGCCACCTCAGGCGACCACCGCCGGAGACTGCCGGCAGCCACCTCCGGCGGTCGGCGACCACCGTCGGTGGCTGCCGGCAGCCAACTCCGGCCGCCGACGACTACCGCCGGTGACTGCCGGCAGCCACCTCCGGCCGTCGGCCACCACCACCACCACCGTCGACCACCGCTACGCCCCACCACCGCCACCGCAAACCACCAAAAAAAAAAGTCAAAATAAAAAGGGTTACCAAACACCACAAAAAAAAAAAACTAAAAAAAAAAGGGTTATCAAACACCCACTTGTTTTTATATAAAAAAAAATTAAACTGCTCTTTAAAAAACTGCTCTTTAAAAACTGAAAATCAAAAAAAAAAAATTGTCAAACGAACCCTTAATACTTCCATGATAGGCCGAAAATATGGAATTTTTTAAAATATTTTAAGCAACGGGATATCCGTCACTAGAACCCCGTCGATGGAAATCCGTTGGTAAAGGTTTTTACTGAAGGTATAGCCCGTTGGTAAAAACTTTTAGTGACGAACTTTTACGGACGGTTTTTTCCATTGCGGAAACTACCTTTTAGCGACAAATTTAAGTCCATCTCTAAATACCCTTTTTCTTGTAGTGCAATTACTTGCTCCCTTGGGTTGTTAGAGGAATATCGCCAGCTCTTGGGAACCCCCTTCATTTCTTGAAATATTTAATTTATTGAAGTTAATTGAGAGGAAGATCCTCGCTGTCATCATCTGTGCTTACTCGGATTTTCAATATTAGATTCTTCAAAAACAACGTGCATTGATTCTTCAATAGCAAGAGTCCTACGATTATAAAATTTATATGCGCTACTCTTCATGGAATAGCCAAGAAAGATCCCCTCATATCAAAATGCCATTTTTGATGACAAAAGGGGATACAATCTTTTTCAAACATGCCCCCATGATCACTTTGGATTTTCACAAGTTTCAACTCCTCCTCATTTTCGAGAAGCTTAGAAGGCTAAAGAATTTTTCAAAACCTTCATCCATATGAGTTAAAAATAGAACCCAGGTGTATCTAGAAAAATCGTTAACAATGACAAAGGCATAAAATTTTCCACCAAGGCTAGCTTGTCTTGTAGGGCCAAACAGATCTAAATGAAGAAGTTGAAGAGGACGGGAGGTAGAAACAATATTTTTGGCATTAACAGAGGCTTTCGATTATTTGCCTTATAGCAGGCATCACAAACCTTATCCTTAACAAATCTCAAGATTGGTAAGCCTCTAACAAGTTCTTTTGAGAGTAATTTCTGAATTAAGTCCATATACACATGACCTAATCTACGATGTCACAACGAAGTATCATTTTGTTGAACAGAAAGGCAAAATTTCTCGAGAAGAATCGAACCCATCAAAGGAAAGAGTATAGATGTTACCGTCTCGCTTATCAACCAAAGTACCTCCATTTGAGGCATGACGGATCAGGCAGTGATCACCTTCAAAACACACTTTGTGTCCACTATTGATTAGTTGACTAATCATAATCAAATTAAACTTCAAGCCATGAACTAAAGACACATTATTATTAGAGATCGAACTGTTACCAATTTTACCTTTACCTATAAATTTTTCATTTGAATTGTCTCCGAAGGTAACCAAGCCACTATCCTCATTTGGAGTGATATGAGAGAATAACGAACGATCACCTATCATGTGCTTTAAGCATCCACTGTCAAGGATCCATTTTTTTGGTTCTATCTTTGCTCTCATGCATACCTACAGTAGATTCTGGTTTTGATCCTTTAGGTGCCCACACTTTATATTGGGTCTTGAAGATTAGGTAAACGAGATTTTGGCACCACAATTTGCTTCTTTCTACAATAGAAAAAAATTGCTTGTTGACTTCTACTATCTCTAGGCAGACAAAAATTCATTAAGTACTCCTTCTTATTACAAGTTGTACAAAGTGTGAATGGTGAGCAGGAGGCTAGATTCTTGCCAACGAAAATTTTGTAATCCTTTTGCTTCTTAGAAGGATCATAATCAATCCCATTTTGAAAATTGGGATTGATTATATCCTTTCGCTTCTTTCTACCATAAACACGCCTTTGTTTTCCTAAGATTATATCCAAGTTCTCTCTTCCTTGTGTAAATTTTGAAAGCGTAAAGTTCAGATGTTTGATCGCCGGCCTCTTCTAATTTCCCCTTTTTAATAGAATATTCTTCCAATTGAGATCTTAAAAGATCAATATCTACAGCGGTTTTTACACATTTGAAGGAACTGGATTTCGGAAGACAAATCAGAGTTTCGTTTTTTAGAAGCAATCAGATCATTTTTCAAAGAAGTATTTTCGTTGTTATAAAACTCGATCTTTTCATCTAGCTCTTCCTTCTCACTAGCTAACTCTTCAAAAGTGTTGGTCAAAGAAAGGGCTTTCTTTTTAGAGCAGCATTTTAAGTTTAAATTTTTCATGACTATCTCTTAATTCAAGGAAAGCTAATTCAAGCTTATCATAATCAAGATTGGTGGATGGGATTACCTCATCGGATTGACCATCCTGGGCCATAAAGTATAGTTGAGTTATATCATCATTTTCGCTCTTCTCTACATCACTTTCGTCAGAGTCATCCCATGTAAGCAAAGCCTTTTTGGATTTGAACGTCTTTTCCTTGGTATCTCTGCTAATGTTACTTGGCCACTTGTTCTTGAGATACGGACAATATTTCTTGATGTGTCCAATTTTGTTGTACTCATAACAAGCATCAGGATTATCTCTTGAACTCCAATTGTTGTTATTTCTTTGTTGTGATTGGGTTGACTAATTCTTCTTCATTTTTCCATCTCTCCAATTCGTTAGGAACTTCTTCAGCTTTCGATTGATAAAAGCCACGTCTTGGTCAGAATCATCACTGTTCTCAGGTTCGTGTGAGGCTTTAGCTTTGAGAGCCAAACTTTTCTTCTTCAAGGTGGTCTCTTCCTCATCGTGAATTTTCATTGTGATTTTGTAAGTCATTAGCTAGAGATCCCACCAGCTCTTCTAACTGGAGTACATTCAAGTCTTTAGCTTTTTGAATGGTTGTAAGTTTAGCTTCCCATCTCTTGGGAAGAGATCTGAGAACTTTTCTAACCGTCTCCTTTTCAGGGTACACTTTCCCCAAAAGCCTGAGTCCATTTGTAGAGAGTGAATCTGGAATACATCTCATTTTCCTTTATCTTGAAAGCTTCATTGTAACATCCCGAAATTTTTGAAACGTTAACACTCAATCTATGACACTAAGACAATGATAACCTCATAACCAAATGTATAATTATCATTAGAGCATCTAAATCTTTAATCAAACAATACTCTCAGTCTACTGTCATAAATGATACATCAAACGAAGTATAAAACTTTTAAATAATAATCATTACCCATACATGGGTTCTAACATAAATATCAAAATTTAATGCCTTTTCTTTCGCTCGCTCGGCCTATTCCTTATTCGGGCAACTTAATGCTGCTAATCACCTGGGGAAAGAAGTCAAAGGGGAGTGAGCTTTCGAGAGCCCAATAAGGTCGATCAAAGATTTAAACAAACAAAACGATTGGGACGATTTTATATTGAAGTCAAATAACAACTTTTAAACGGATTTATAAATGAAACCAATAAACTTCGATATAAACATAGGGACGAGTAATCAACTCAATCCCTTAAATCAATAGTTATTTCAAAACAGTTCAGGTGCAATAAAATAGAAACAGGAAATATTGAACATGAGCGATACAACACAGCAAAGCCATCCCGACAGTGCTAGATACGATTTACATATGCATATGTACACTAATTAGTCCATTTAGGTACTAGTTTAACTCAACCAACAGACCATCCTTATAACTCCAACAATACAGACCATCCTTATAACTCCCAGATTACTAACTCATGTCAACATTGATAAGCAATAAACAGGATTCAAAATATTTTACGATAATCAAATCAATAAAACAGATGAGAATTAACAAAGAATTTCAAACGATCGCTAAAAGGTTCAACATAGGGTTTCACGGGTAGTTCAAAAGGATAGATTTTCATATAAATCATAAAATCAGAGCTCAATGAACTTCGTAAAGCGTTCATAATAAAACATTTGAATTTAGAGCAATGAAGTAGGGTTCGGATAGAAAATCCTTATCTCGGTCCAAGCTAAGCGATGCTATCAACCTTGATCAATATTTTCTAAATAAACCTAGATTGGCAATCCATTTGTTAGAACACAATCTATGCTGAAATATTATAAACCTAATATTAGCTACTCGTAACGTGCTCACTTCTAACTCCGAAATAGCTCAACTCAAAGCGCGCCTCGCACGCGGTCAACCTAACCAAGAATTCGGTACGCTCTTCAATGTGTAACAGTATTCCAAATTTATTATAAATTACAATAAACATTTTTATAACTTAAAATTTTATAAAAAGTCAGAGTATGAATTTTCTGAATTTTTGAACATTTTCGAATTAAAATAATTTCCTTAAATGCAATAAAAACCCATATATTGCCCAAATTGCTTCTAGTTGAAGATAAAGTCCCATGATTTTGTAACAACTTTAAAATATGTATAAAAATTATAAAAATTTTAATCAGAAATTAAAAGGCATTAAAACTATTTTTAAATTATTCATTTTGCTAAAAACAATGCGATACGAAAGCCATAGAAAATAAACTCCAAAAATCGTCAAATTCAAACTGAGTCTTATTTATACCATAGAGACATTACTCTAATTTTTCCCAGAACATTTTCAGGGTTTAAAGGCTCCAAAAGAATTTTACAAGTCTAAGCTTACAGAAAATATTAAAAATACATATGATTTCAGAAAATTAGAAACTTTTGCCAGAAATTCTAATATAATCTAGCGTATTATACTGTAAAATTTTACATACTAACGATAACCGTACACTAGTCTATGTACGTCTCGATCTTAACGCTAACCCAAATTACTTGTTCCGTACTTCTCTTCTTCTTCCCTTTTTCACCTGCAGAGTCACTTCCCGTCTTCTCCATGTCTGCGCACAGTCCTCTTTACATTCACTTGGACAACCACAAACTCACACATATACACACACAATACCCACACAAGCACACACTCATGAACCCACAAACACACACACCACTGCACGCTAAAACACATACCATATTTACACACAAACTGTCACACACATTCACTGTTGCCCGCTTGCCTCACCCTCACGCACTCCTGCAAATATATCCACATTACCTCACATAAACACACCCATACACAGCTGCCCCTGGCAGCTTCACACACACACACATCTAACACAAACACACAGCAAACACACACACACTCACACACACTGCACTACACACGCATTCACCCACACAACACCACATGCAAACACTCACACCACAGTCACACTACACTCACACACTAGACATACACACAACAAGCATTTCACACGCACTCACCCTCCATGCACACAGTGAGCACACAGAAAACACATAAACAATTCTGCAAACAGAGTCACACACTTGAACACAACAAAAACTCACACACCTTGTACCTTACACCCACTGCCCTACGGCAGTGGGGTTTCTCTCCCACTCCATCTTTTCTTTTCAAGCACCCACACTTCATTCACTCAACATATACACAAATGCACCAGACCCATTTCACCATTCCCTTGAAACCTTATTGCATTGAAGAAAATCTATACTTCCCCTTTACCAACAAGTTTCTGTAAGGAAGTGTGCAGCTCCACCACACACGTTCTAAATATAGGCTCCATTGTCACAGCAAGCCACTGACTCACGGCACACTCAAAGAGTACAATATATAGACACACACAACCACAAACTCGCATAATGCACTCACATTTTACCCACCATAAAACACAGTAGAACACATACTTCTTTCACACATAAACATATACGTAATACCCCGAAAATTTCCTTTTTCTTATGCAAAAATGTGTATATTTTTGACGAAATAGTTTGTGGTCTTTTGTTAAAACTAAGAAAATGAGTTGGGATTGTTTCTGAAATTTTTGGTCAAATGAACAGTAACTTTTAGTCAAATTTAAAAGGTTTTGGTCGACTAAAAGTGTTTTCAGTCGACTAAAAAGTGTTTAAATTGTGTAAAAATAGTTTTCTGGACTTTTAGTCGAATTTAAAGGTTTTAGTCGAATTTAAAGGTTTTAGTCGACTAAAAGTGTGATTTCAGTCGACTAAAAGTTAGTCTATGAACAGTGATTTTGAACAGTGATTTTGAACAGTGTTTTTAACAGTACTTTCAGTCGACTAAAATGTGTTTCAGTCGACTGAAAGTTTTATTCAATCTACTTTATAGTTTAAAATTTTTGTTCCTTATAAATAGTGTTCTATTTCATTCCTAGCCCTTTTGTTCTTGATTTCTTGCTCCTTTGCGGCGAAGAGAGAGAGAATAGGAGGCTTGGGAAGCTCTTTGGCGCTAGAGTGGTGCTTTGAGATTTTCTTTGGTTCAAAAGCTTGTTTGAGGTAAGGGTTTGAACGTTCTTGCTGTGGTAAGGGTTTGTAATGTTTTTGCTATGGTATGGGTTGCTTCTTTAAATCTGAAAAAGAGTTATTGGAGTTGATTAATCTTGTTTTGTAAGGGATTCTACCTTTTGATTTTGGCTTGGGTTTTCCTTCTTTAAATCTGGAAAATTATTGGATTTTGATCAAGCTTGTTATGAAAGGGATTTTATCATCGTTTTGTTGTGGGAAGGGTATTTGTCAGAATTCGAAGGTTTATGCTTCGTCATATTTTGGTTCATCTATATTTGTTTGCATTTGATTTGTCCCACTTGTACCCTTTCGTCTATAATATTGTTTACCCTTTTCGTTTGTGCCTGATGATGCACATCATTGAATTCGTACATTTGTGACCGTCAATTTAAGATTGACATTGACTATGTTGAACAACTCTCAAATTGAGAGGGTCATATGGGCACATGTTTGTTATACTAGAGAGCCGAAGCCTCCTAGTATGCTCCGGAGCACACGTTTGATGTTTGATGTTTGGTTCGACATTTGGGTCTTATGACCACCATAGTCATCGTATGTTTGTTGCGTACCCGACATATAATTGAAATGTGTTTTGGGTTAAACGCTTAATGACGTTTGCTTTGGTATTTGACAGTAAGATATGATTGCACTTTCGTACCTTCGGGCTTGTATTTGATTTGGGTTCTTTGGACCACCTTATGAACATTTCGTATATTTGATTCGCCTTATTTGCATCGTGGTCAATTGTTATTAATTGCTCGTCAGATATTTGATTTTGTTTTGGACTACGAATCATCGTATTTGCTTCCCTTTTGTTTTCCCCACTTACTGGGCTATTCGAGCTCACCCCCTACTCGTTTGTTTTGTCCTTTACCACAGGTATCGGACGTGATTTTTGGGCGTGGCATGTTTGGGGGAGATTAGAGTTTTTAGTCTTTGTTAGTATAATTGAGCAATGTAAATTATTTCGCCGCTGCGTTTGGTAATTATTTTGTAAGGGAATATTCAGTGGAATTATTTTGGTGAACGGATTGTCTTAGACTTTTGTTTGTGGAGATATTTTATCTTAGAGGATTTAATTGCTCTGTCTATACCGTTATACTTAGAACTGTAATGGTATATAATGGAATTTGATGATAGTCGCGGCCTCGCGCTTTCGGGGCGTGACAGAAGTGGTATCAGAGCTTAGGTTTGAGATTCTGTAGACTCCTAAGCCTAAGACATATGTGATTGGGATTGAACCTCGAAAATATGGATTAAGTTTGGAGAATTTATTTCATATTAGAGCATAAGATTGAGATTGGCCATAAGTTTTGGGATTGGGTTGAGTACGCAATCGTAGAATGAATGTTAGTTGTCTCTGGATTTTGGATATTTGAAGTATTAATCAAGGAGAATAGTTGAAGGATATGACTATGATCTTTGGATGTCTATGAGTAGCTCTATCAGATAGTGTATGGAAAAAGGTTGTGATCTCAAGAAATGATTGATATGGTGATAGAGACTTCGTGCGGAATTTGAAAATAAGATTTGGCATTATTAGATCATAATGCCCTTTTATCTAGTTGTTTTGATATCCTTTTGTGAGCATCTAAGTATTGAACCTAGAATTTGAAGCGTGTCTATATGTAGGTACCTTTATGGAACCCTGTGGTAACCGTATGGTTTATAATTCTTGCCCCATCAGTATTGATTTTGGATATTTAAGAGTCGGCATAATTTCTGAATATGGAACACTTTGATGATATTTTGGGGTATGGACTTATTGTCTTCCGATAATGTCAAGATGGATTGCTTTAGAAAAAGAGGATGATTATGATCTTCTGGCGAAGAGCTCTGAAAAATATATATATATATATATATATATATATATATATATATATATATATATATATATATATAGAAGCTATATGTAAAGGCTGTGTCTGAGAGATAGTAGTTTAAAGGCTTAAACATTGATGGATGCGTGTGCATAATTTGATTTTTGGGTTGTTTTAAGACGACACATGTAGCTTTGATGGATTTTGATAATAGTTTGGACCGGTTTTGTTTGGAGGCATCAGAGTGCGCTGCGGAAGTGTGGTGGTCTTTTGGTAAGACGTATAAATGCTTGTTGATGTTGGTTATCCAGCTTGGATAAGTCAAAGTAATATGTTTCGAAGGATTATTCGATGGCATTGGTTTTGGGGTCAGATTAGTGAAAATTGACGGGAATCATATTTCTCTTTGGTTGATATCGATGTGTTGATTACTGACCTTCAAAGACATTGCAGTTTTATTTAGGCCTTAGACATTGAGTTTGTGATTTTAGTAGTCAATGAAATATGGAC
Organism: Escallonia rubra; assembly: GCA_033065855.1. Taxonomy (NCBI): domain Eukaryota; kingdom Viridiplantae; phylum Streptophyta; class Magnoliopsida; order Escalloniales; family Escalloniaceae; genus Escallonia; species Escallonia rubra. The sequence goes on along the minus strand of JAVXUO010000369.1, from coordinate 113,206 downwards.
CAGATGAATGAGTTTGATGCTATCTTATGTAACCATGTGTTTCAAGTGCTCAGATGTTGTAGGCATAATGACTTTAGAAATTAATGTCGACAATTTGATTAAGTATTATATTTGTAAGGCGAATGGACTAAGTCGATGTAGTATGCTTCAAATGTTATCTAATGGTTTTGGTTTTGGTGTTAAAAAAAAAAAAAAAAAGATGGGGGAAAATATTGAAATATCGATTGTTGGATGATCTCATGGGTTGGTTAATGAATTTTATAGGCATTATGTCGTTGTAATCTTGGTTAAGCCTTAGATTTTGAGTTTGTGATCTTTTGCAGTTGAAAAGTATGGGCAAGACATTGAGCTTGATGTTGCCTTAAGTAACCGTGTGTTTGAAGTAATGAAATGTTTTTGGTGTATAGAATCTTGGGATATTTGATGTTGGTGATTTGATCATGGATAATTGTATTTGAAAGTCTAGCAATGTGGGTGATGGTTTGGACGGAAGGTGTACAAAGAGTTTAGCAGCTTTCGTTACGAGTTACACTCAGTTATCAGCAAAATGTTATTGAGATCGTATTTTAATGGCTCTAATTGTGACTTTGTACCGGTGTAAATTTTGATTTGAAGATTTTAGAGTATAAATCATTTGTGATTAATGTGAAGATTGGTTATGACTTTTGGTGTACGATTGAAGTTAAGCGTGTCAATGTTAGGCATTGTACCAAGGCTATAGTTTGATGTGTTATTTTATAGCATGCCAACGTGAGCCTGTCAGTATTGTATTGATTTCAGATGATTTGAATTTTGATTGGAGTAACTTGATTCAGCGAGTTTCATTTGTTAGCCAAGTACTTTGAGGAATAGTCTGAATATATTTTGGAATGGTGATGACAATGGAAGTTAAAAAGTTAAGTTTGAATTTCGTAAAACACGTCATATTGGATGAGAATTGCTTAGTACGTGGTGCACATTAGGCTTGAAGTTAAGTGTGTTATCCAGATTTTTTGAAAAAATGTATGGTTTGGTATATTATCAGAGTAGCGCAGTGGAGGCGTTACGTATTGGCAATTGATTTTTGTTTGTTGAAATTTGAATGTCGTAATTTTTGCTTAGTCCATTTCGTAGGCTAGTTAAGCCTTAAATGTTTTGAAGTCAGAATTTCAGTTAATAGTATGAGTAATGTTTTGACTCGTATTGAAAAGTAAGAATTTACTTTTGATAATTAAACTACGTTTTTAATTCCGCGGACGGAATTCTTTTAAGGGGGGGAGAATGTAATACCCCGAAAATTTCCTTTTCCTTATGCAAAAATTTGTATATTTTTGAATAAATAGTTTGTGGTCTTTTGTTAAAACTAAGAAAATGAATTGGGATTGTTTCTGAAATTTTTGGTCAAATGAACAGTAACTTTTAGTCGAATTTAAAATGTTTTAGTCGACTAAAAGAGTGTTTCAGTCGACTAAAAGTGTTTCGGTCGACTAAAAAGTGTTTAAATTGTGTAAAAATGGTTTTCTGGACTTTTAGTCGAATTTAAAGGTTTTAGTCGAATTTAAATGTTTTAGTCGACTAAAAGTGTGATTTCAGTCGACTAAAAGTTGGTCGATGAACAGTGATTTTGAACAGTAACTATGAACAGTGATTTTGAACAGTGTTTTTGAACAGTACTTTCAGTCGACTAAAATGTGTTTTCAGTCGACTGAAAGTTGTTTTCGGTCGACTTAAAGGTTAAAATTTTTGTTCCATATAAATAGTATTCTATTTCATTCCTAGCCCTTTTGTTCTTGATTTCTTGCTCCTTTGCGGCGAAGAGAGAGAGAATAGGAGGCTTGGGAAGCTCTTTGGCGCTAGAGTGGTGCTTTGAGGTTTTCTTTGGTTCAAAAGCTTGTTTGAGGTAAGGGTTTGAACGTTCTTGCTGTGGTAAGGGTTTGTAATGTTTTTGCTATGGTATGGGTTGCTTCTTTAAATCTGAAAAAGAGTTATTGGAGTTGATTAATCTTGTTTTGTAAGGGATTCTACCTTTTGATTTTGGCTTGGGTTTTCCTTCTTTAAATCTGGAAAATTATTGGATTTTGATCAAGCTTGTTATGAAAGGGATTTTATCATCGTTTTGTTGTGGGAAGGGTATTTGTCAGAATCCGAAGGTTTATGCTTCGTCATATTTTGGTTCATCTATATTTGTTTGCATTTGATTTGTCCCACTTGTACCCTTTCGTCTATAATATTGTTTACCCTTTTCGTTTGTGCCTGATGATGCACATCATTGAATTCGTACATTTGTGACCGTCAATTTAAGATTGACATTGACTATGTTGTACCACTCTCAAATAGAGAGAGTCCTATGGACACATGTTTGTTATACTAGAGAGCCGAAGCCTCCTAGTATGCTCCGGAGCACACGTTTGATGTTTGATGTTTGGTTCGACATTTGGGTCTTATGACCACCATAGTCATCGTATGTTTGTAGAGTACCCGACATGTAATTGAAATGTGTTTTGGGTTAAACGCTTAATGACGTTTGCTTTGGTATTTGACAGTAAGATATGATTGCACTTTCGTACCTTCGGGCTTGTATTTGATTTGGGTTCTTTGGACCACCTTATGAACATTTCGTATATTTGATTCGCCTTATTTGCATCGTGGTCAATTGTTATTAATTGCTCGTCAGATATTTGATTTTGTTTTGGACTACGAATCATCGTATTTGCTTCCCTTTTGTTTTCCCCACTTGCTGGGCTATTCGAGCTCACCCCCTACTCGTTTGTTTTGCCCTTTACCACAGGTATCAGACGTGATTTTTGGGCGTGGCATGTTTGGGGGAGATTAGAGTTTTTAGTCTTTGTTAGTTTAATTGAGCAATGTAAATTATTTCGCCGCTGCGTTTGGTAATTATTTTGTAAAGGAATACTCAGTGGAATTATTTTGGTGAACGGATTGTCTTAGACTTTTGTTTGTGGAGATATTTTATCTTAGAGAATTTAATTGCTCTGTCTATACCGTTATCTTTAGAACTGTAATGGTATATAATGGAATTTGATGATAGTCGCGGCCTCGTGTTTTCGGGGCGTGACAATATACATGTACCCACATGTATACTTGCACATTAACACACCTAAATCTGTCTTGGACAGCCGTGTAGTTTCCTTGTCGTACCATGGCGGCGCCGCAAACACATGTCCACTGTAACATCCCGGAATTTCCGGAACGTTAACACTCGATCCATCAATCACTAAATCATAAAATCCTCAAACTCAAACAAAATAAACACTACCAATCTGTCAGAGCAACTATCCGTCAATCAAACTATACTCTAAATCAACTGTCATAATTGAAATACCAAGTCTAAGTCTAAGAAAATTTAAACAATAATATTTACCCACGCAGGGGTTCTAATGATGAATACAAAAATCTAATTCCTTCGCTTTCGCTTGCTCGGCTCTAATCCCTATTCAGGTAACCTACTGCTGGCTGTCACCTGCGGAAATGAAGTCAAAGGGGAGTGAGCTTTTGAGAGCCCAGTAAGGTCGCACAAAGATTTAAAAACACAAAGCGATTCGGACGATTTTTCATATAAAACTTTTGAAGAGTATTTTCAATGAAATACAACGCTTAGACAAAGATGAACAAAACGAACGATTTTACATTCAAGTTCAATAACAACTTTTTGAGGGATTTAGCTTTCGATGAAATCACTACAATACGATATAAACATAGGGATGAGTATTCAACTCAATCCCTAAAATAATAGTCATTTGAAACACTTCGGATATAATAAAGCATGAATGGATACTATTCAAAACAGTTCAAGTGTAATAAAATTTAAACAGGGAACATTGAACATGAGCAGTACAGAAGCAAAGCCACCCCGGCAGTGCTCGATCGCTTACATATGCATATGTACACTGACTAGTCCATCTAGGTACTAGTTAAACCCATCCAACAGACCATCCTTATAACGCCAACAATACAGACCATCCTTATGGCTCCCAAGTTACTAACTCATGTCAACATAGAGAAGTAATAAAATAGAATTTAAAAATGCTTTACGATGAGCAATCAATAAACATATCAAATGAACAATGGATTCTAAGATTAAATGAAACAGAATTCTAAACGATCGCTATAAGGCTCAATTTAGGGTTTCATGGGCAATTTAAAAATATTTTTATATCAATCATAGAAATCAACAATCAATGTATTATGTAAAATTGTTATTTCAAACATTTGAAAACAGAATAACGAAATGGGGTTCGGAAAGAAATCCCTTACCTCGGTCCAAGCTAAGCGATGCTACCGAACCTCGATCAATATTAAAATCTCTGAATGAACCTAGATTGACAATTTATTTATTAGAACATAATTTATGTCAAACACGCTATAAATCCTAATATCAACTACCAACTGCGTACCCACTCTTTCCGAAATCGCGCACTCAAAACGGTACTCGCACACGGCCAACCTGACCGAAAATCATATACACACACGCTAATAATACACTCACTTCACTTCACTACACTACACACCCCAGCACCCATTTCCTCTTCCACTTATACAGGTTCACAAAAATATACACCATTAACTCAGCTACTCACTTGCCTAACTCACACTTCACGCACAGCCTTCTACCTCTTCCACTGCTCACCTGTACACACATTCCATTCACAACCACATTATGATCCCACTGACTTAACACACAATTTTCACACACTTCCTTACCCATATACTCACACACTCACTCACACAATACACCCTCTGTAACATTTCCCTCACTCACATCTCACTCCCTCTCTCATACGGCAGGCCCATGGCTGCCCCATTCTCTTTACACAACTCCCACACTAACACCCATTTCATTCCACTCATGCATTACCATATATCCACACATTAAACACTCACAACACTTCTGAAAATATACTTACCCATTTGCAATACCCATTTGTAATGCCCATTTCAGACCATGGCAGTGAGTCTACATATATACTCTTCCAAACCCACACTCTTTCAAACCCATTACATTTACATTCCCTCCATCTCACACACATTTCCAATATACACGACTTACACATCCAATTACCGAGCTGCCATTTCTGCAGCTCCCACATCACCACAAAAAGAAAACAACTACTGCATATATTCAGTTTACACACACTCACTTCACCATTTGAATTCTACTCAAACCCCTCTTTACACACTCTGCTACGTCTCTATTTAACACTAATACACGCGCACACACAACAACAACAACTCACAAACTCATGCACTCTCAAGCCCTGCTGCTTCCACGGCAACCATCACTCCACGGCCTCACCAAGCACACACATGTACATGACTGAAGTTCAGCCTTTCCTTTGCCCAATGCACACCGAAAACCTGTATGGAGTCAGCTTCTTCTTCCCCTTCACTTTATTTACACTATACCAAAACCCATCAAATAAGCACTGTAAACCCAAGATTCTTCCAACTACGTATCCATTAAACACAAGTACATAACAAGCACGCACCCACATAGCTATAGGCAGTTCTTGCAGCCCCCTTAAATCACAGAAAACACACATTTGCTGTATAAAAATTACACCAATGGACACCCATGTCAGATCACTCCCTCTCTCTCTATCTTCTCTTCCTCTAAACCCACATGCACACAAAGCACTACAGCCACGGCAAGCCTACTGGGCAGTCCTCCTTCGTCAATGTGGCAAAGACCTATTCTTTAAGCCCACCAAACAAATGCTTACTCCAACACCTTGCTGAAACATGTATACAAACTCATGAATCACGTACACCCTGTTTTACACACATACGGTACACACGCACATCACGCAACACACACAAGCCACATGCAATACCCACTTCACGGCAGCAACAAAACCCACAGAGAATTCAAATCACGGCAGCTCCTTGGCTGCTCTAACAACGCTCCACTCGCCGAAATCATGGTTGCGCCGGCGTACATACCCACAAAACTCTCACGGCTACTCTCCCTTGATGCATACACACACTAAAACACACCCACGACACTGCTCTCAATTTTTTATGGCATAGATCCACAAATCCTTCTCAGCTTAATCCCAAACCCATTTACATACCTCACGACTGTGGGCTATCTTCCCACACAGGCTCTCTCTCTCTCTAAAGGAAACCCCTACGGCAGCCCCTTACAATCCCCATAAAACTACGTAAATTCTAAAAATATGGCTAGGAAACTTACCGGAGAAAACTAGACGATCGCCAAAAATCTGCTTCACTTCCTCGCTCTCTCGGTCGAACTTCAGATAAATGGAAGAGAGCCCTCCGACGGCTGCTCTCTCATAAAAAGGGATATAAATATAAAACCCTAGTCAGGCAATTTACCAAAAACCCCCTTGAGCTTCATTAGTCGCTCCAAAAATTTACCCGAACCTTAATAATTGCGAATGGGTCAAAATAAATTATTTACTATACTTTAGATGCTCGAAAAATTTTAAATGGTTTGGGTTCGATAACGCGCTATACTAAGTGTCGCTAAAAGTTGTTAAAAAAAATATCGACACTAAGAAAAATATATTTGCTACTAAAACTTTTAAATAATTCCGAAAAAGGATCGGGGTGTTACATCCACGGCAGCCATGGCTGTTCACGGCAATGCCCTTTTCTCCTACCCAAACTGTAACGCCCCGAACCCGAGGGTCCGAACACGTTCTTAAACCAAAATCCACACATCAATGACATAACTATTATAAAGGCAGAGCAGAGCATCTAGGATACCACAAACACAATTATCTAAATCTCAAATATTTAACTCCAAAAATAATCCAACACTTATATACAATCCCTTCAAAACTTAATTCTAAAATACTTCAAAACTTTATTACAAGTCTCTTAGACTAAATATCTGAATCCAAAGGAATATAAATCAGCTAACCAATATTTCGTCTAAAGAAATCATAAGCTCTATTCTCAATATCAGAAATCAGGGCAATTTCCATCGCTGCACTAATATATCTCCCTTCGTGTTACTTTTGGCCTGGGAGGGGAAGGAAACGAAAAACAATGGGTGAGCACGAATTGCCCAGTAAAAGATCTTACACAAAGAGGGCCAAAAATGAATACGAAACTAGAATGATCAAATATAGCCAATAAATAGGAATTTAGATAACTCAATTAAATTTCACAAACGAATGATTAAGGTGACCAAAAGAGAGTTACCAAAAACGAAAAACAAATTTGAATTATCGAACATAACCAACAGATAGGAATTGATAACTCAATCAAATTTCACAAACGAATAACAAATCGATCCAAAAAAGAGTTACATAACCAATAAGTCGAATATCGATTCACAAACGAATAACAAATCGATCCAAAAAGGGGTTACATAATCAATAAGTCGAATATCAAAATATATTTACCAAAACTTGTGGGTGTCACGTACACAAATTGCTTATTATTAAGCATAAAAAATCATGGTTATACCATGTCGAATATCGCAGCCGGCGTGTCCCACATAAGTCACGATAATTAAAAGTGACTTTCAAACACAAATATCACCCACAAAGTAATTTGATAAATATAGCAAATATTCATTCGAAGTCCAAAAATAGTCATTGTAGGCTCAAACCCAAGACAACCAAAACAAGAATCTAACGTAATAAAAATCAACTCAATCGGAGATCAAATGAATGAGATATCGTCAAAAGAAGTTTTGGGTGGAAAACTAAGCGCATGAAAATCGATAAACCTTTTAAAGGAAAAAGGAACCACCAAAAGATGACACGTGGCAATGAAAACCAAGGGCACGGGAGAAAAGCGATGGAATAGAATGATTGAGAATCATGATAATATTTTTAAAATTTTGCTAAGAACCAATAAGGGCATGACACGTAGCACTAGAAATCTGAAAGCACACCGAATGACCTTGCTGCCGTGACTTGGACAGAAGATTTACACAAAATCATAGGCAGTCAAAAGACTCTTCGTTAGGGAGAAAATTTATCTTCCTCTAACCGAAAAGATGTTAGATGAAAACGATTTCAAGAATAGTAACGAAATCGTCTTTAACGCAAGTTATAAGACAGTAGAAAATTTTATAGATAACGCTAAAAATAAGTATGATGATCAACAATAGGCTTAAATATATTTTTGGAATCAAACGGTAGCACATAAATTCTCGTGTATAAAACGAAAAGACGGCATAAGAACCCTTACCTCAAAGCAACAAATATCATGTCAATAATCTCCACTTTATCTTAGATCTTTACTTCAGAGTAACAATATCATGTCAAGAATCTCCTTTTTATCTTGAATCAATCACCGTATTTTTGCTTGAATACTCAAAAGAATGCACTCGACTCTTTATCTTAAATCAATCACTACTTTTTTGCTTGAATATCCAAAACAATGCACTAGCTCTTTTCTCTGTCCTCTCCTTTGTCTCTAAAAAAAATGTGAAGACTCCTATGTCATGTTCCCCTTCATATAATGGGCGAATCTAATTCTAATATGACTTGAAGTCCCAATTTCTAGTGTAATTATAACACAACTAAATTTCTTATTCCTAGTATAATTATAATATAACTAAAAGTCCTTATTGCTAGTGTAATTATAACACAACTTAAAGTCTTCATTACTAATTTAATATATCACAATATGACTTAAAATACTAATCCAAGTCGAAATCACTTTTTTTTTCCTAATCCAATCACATTAGCCAGTAATACTATTAAATATTAATTTCTTCTCTAAAAGGACTCCAAATAAGTTATATAAGGTCCAATGCTCAATCCAACATGATAATAATTGTTAATTCTTTACACAAGTACCCAAAAATTCGGGGTATTACACAAACACTTGCACAAACCCACATAACCCAACCCCATGGCATGGCTGTCATTTCCTTTTCACCAACCACAACACCCATTCGCTGTACATGGGGCTGTTTTGGCAGCCCATTCTTCTCCTCAAATACAACCCGCAAACACATATACACTAACCACAGAGATCCCTCTCTCACGCACATACTGATACCACAATCCCATCCCTTCTCCCCATTAAATCACTAAGTAAACTAAAGAAAATAAGGGTTAAAAATCTTACCGGAGAAGATAACTCGATCGCCGGCATTTGGGCTTCCTTCCTCTCTCTCTCTCTCGTGAACCAGAGGGGTAAAATATGGTGGACGGCTGCCCCATGAATACGTATATATATATATAATAAAAACCCTAATTCGAAAATCACAGAAAACCCCCTTAAGCTTTCATTTGTCCCTCAAAAATTTACCCGAATCTTTAATTATTGTGAAATGGTCCAAAATAAAATTGTTTACGATAAATTGTGTGTTAGGAAAATTTATTAACGGCGTTTACGCTATCTCGCTTCACTATTTCTCGCTAAAAGTCGTTACATAAAAATATCAATGCTAACTAAACGAAAATTCATCGTTAAAAATATATACGTCAACGTTGAGTATATAAAAAAATGTATCGTCGTTAGAAGTTGTCGATAAAAATTTGGTTACGCTAATCGTCGCTAAAGACCTCAATCAATATTACTTACAATTGCTGTACATAAACTATAACTTATGGTTCCTAAATAAAATTTGTCGCCAACGGTCGCTACTTCAAATATCGGTGCTAACTAAAAATTTATTCGCTGTTTTAATTAATTCGTTAAAAAATGTCGGGGTGTTACATTCATACTGCTGGACCAGCTTATTGATCTTAGTTTCCTTCACTTGGTTTGTACCTTAATGGGTAACCTCTAATATCTTCCACATTTCTTACGTTGTGTCACATGCTGATACTCGATTATATTCATTTATGTCAAGACCTCAGTTGATGATGTTTTTTGCTCTATCATCCATAGAGAAGAGATGTGCGTCCTGAGTATCCATTTCAAGGATTCCCTTGGGAGCCTTAGTTCTGTATGGGTCATCCTTCATAGGAATGATCCGACCATTTTCAACGACATACCACACATAAGTTTCCTGCCTCAAGAAGCTTCTCATTCGATTCTTCTAATAGCTGTAGTTGTCATTCTTCAGCAATGGGGATCAAGTAGTTGTTGAACCCTCTTCCATACTTTCATCATTAGCTCTATCTAGACGCTTAAGTCAAAGAAGAAATAACAGAGCACACAACTCTGATACCACTTGTCGGTCCCTAAACACACTAGGGGGGATGAATAGGTGTTGTTAGGTCTGATAAAAAATTTAAAATTTAGCTAATCAAGATAATAGCAAATACATCAAAAATATATCGACACAAGAATTTATACTGGTTCGGCCCCACCTGCCTACGAATAGTCCTCGAGCACTCCACACAAGGGTGCTAGCTCAAATCACAATACAGATCTGAAACCCCTTCAAGGTTTCTAACAATTACAAGTGAAATGAAGAATACTATTTGAAATACCGTTCACACTCCTCAATGAGTAGATATTACAATGAAAACAAATGAGCTAAGCTTTCTTAGGTGGGAAGATCTGAAACCTTAAAGAACTTAACCAAGAAAATTGTTATTCTAGATCTCAAACAAGGAACTCACTCAAGGAATAGTATAAAGATGTATGAATAAGTTGAGTGAGACTTTTTTAGAGGAATAAGAGAGATTTTTCAGCGATAGGAAAAGTGTTAAAATTAACTCTCTAAGGATCCCTTTTATACTAGAAGGAATATCACCGTTGAAAAGTAGAAAAAATGGATAACACAGAGTTTCATTTGAATGAATGAATAAAATCATTCGAAGGAATTTTCTGATAAATCGTCTCTGAAGAATTCGGTCGAATGAATCGTGGACTCATTCGAATCAATTTAAAAAGCAGAGATATCTTGGTGCCACTGAAAGCTTCAGTCGAATGAAAACCTTTGCTTTGAATGAAAAGTTTGCTTTGAATGAAATAGGTTGCTTCGAATAAAGCATATAATAAATATCAGATGAGCTACGAATTCAGTCGAATGAAATTTTTTTCCTTTGAATGAAAACATTTGCTTCAAATGAAAACCGTTGCTTCGACTGAAACACATATTTAATATCAGACAAGCTATGACTGAAGGGTTCAGTCGAATGAAAATCCTTTGCTTTGAATGAAAACGTTTGCTTCGAATGAAAATGATTTTAAATCCAGATAAATGATGACTGAAAGATTCAGGCGAATGAAATTTTCTTCCTTCGAATGAAAATCTTTTCTAGATGAACACTTCTTGGTTTGTCCTTTCTGATTTTCTAGAAGATCCTTAAGAAGACGTAGCTTTAGATTTATTACAAGGAAAGAAGAATAAACTACGTCCATGTCCAAGGCCAGGTATTTGGCCAGAGAAACTCATCGATAATCTCCCAACTAGAATTCGATATGCTCTTGGAGTTATGGGATTCAGTCGACAAATTATCACAATCCATATACTGTCAACCCTAGCAAAAAGAAGGAAAACCAAGTTCTACTAGCCGTACCGGATTTGGTTCATTTAGCGATTCACTCATAAAAAGTTAATGAATTTCTACTCTAGTAAACAAGGCTGAGCTAGAGAGCGCATATAATCTGAAAAAAATTAAAAAATTGAAAGAATCAGTCATGTTCATACAACCATTAAAAACATGATAGCTGACCCTATCGAAGCATGTTTCTATGATGGACGAAGGATAGTAATCTTGAAAGGGTGTAGAGCATCCATAGAACCCTCCAAATAGAGGCAGGAATGAACTAAGGACAAGAAGAACCTGACCTACCTAGCCAAAGCTTTTAGTTGTACAAGAGGATTCGAAACCACAAGATAAACATGATTGAAATGGACATAATGGCCAGCGAAAAATGACAAAGCCAAGTGAGGAACATAATAAAGATGTTTGCTGTAATAAAAGAAAAAAATGATCCTGCAAAAAAACTAATATAGGATTTTCACAGTTGAAGAATCCGATGTGCCTGATCCTTTCATCTATAAAATGGGTCGAAGTAAAAGTTAGAAGGTAGAGGAAGTTTGGGATAGTGTGAAGTGTGTAACAGTATGCAGTGTGAAGTGTGCTAAGAATTAGTGTGTGCAACAATAGAAGGAAGTCATCCTTCCCATTACTCTTGTAAAATTTCTTCTCTAGCAAGAAAAAAAAAAAGTACTGATTTTAGTATGACGCTTTTCTACTACACTTTTCAAACAAATATCCTAGAAGCTCGAAAGTGTTTGATAATAGTCATTAGCCAATTCTGAGGAAAGTAAGGCATCAAGCTGTGTGGCCACTTGGTGAAAAGCTTGGATTTAGAAAAGAAATAGGAGAAACATGGTAGGCGTACATTCAAGAATCAAGAATAACATCTTTGTAACTAGCATTATATCTTAAAATAACCTTGTGGTTTATATTATATGTGACAAAGTAATAAAGTATATAAAAATTATATTTTTCTAAAGTTTTGGGGTTAATTGCAAATACGCTAAAGTATTATGGTTATCTAGCATTATTGAAGGAAAAAGATTTAATCTGGACCGTTCATAAATTACTGATAGACGGCTTGTTCGTGTTGATAAGTAAATTAAATTACTTGCGCAGGCAGTGAATCACGTCCCACACACACACATATGATGTACATATGTTACATTTACATACATATATAAATATAAATACACACACACACACATATACTTGTAAATATGTATGTACCTGTAGGTATGTATATACGTAGATAAACATATACATACACACACACACACACACATGATGTACATATATTATATTTACATATAAAACAATTGTCAATTAGTGGGTTTTTTTCAATTAAATGTATAAGTATGCCTAGAAATACAGTCAGTAGGTTAAATGAGTCCAATTAGTTGGTTGAGTTATTTGGTTTAACCTAATTTAAAGTAGAGAGATTTTAGCTTGATTTAGAGTTGATTTGGGATTGATTCACGAAATCTGGTGTGTCTCGTACGATTGTAGGATATTTTGTCCCAATTTGGGGTAATTATTGCCCCAAGATATGGGATAAAGTTGTCTTTGCGTAAGGGATGAAAGCGAGTAAGTATAGATAAACCTAGTCAATAAAGTCTTTTAGTTTGGTAAAACCGACTGGTAAGATGATTTTTTAGACCTTTTAACATAATTCGGACATCATTTCTTTTAAAAAGATATGCACGAAAAAGGTCAACTTTACCAATTTGTCAGCCTCCAGATCTCTATAAATATACTCCTTGGGCTACATAAAAGGGGACCTCGACTGTTTCTCTAGAGGAGAAATTTTGCAAATATAGTGGGAATAGAGAAAGTACCCCATTGCCAATTATATCCTTGTTTACAATCCCTTAGCCAGTCTACTCGCATCGTGGATCGATCCTGACATTGTACCCAACAGTCTAAGTGAGTCAAATCTTGAAGTTTTCTTATCTTTTAGACTTGGTTTATATTTCTTTTTATTTCTAAGTTACAGACTAGATTAAGAGTCTTAGACTCGTTTCCCCTTCCATACGAGCGGACCTCGATTAAAAAAGAAAAAATATAGGTGAAAAATTAGAGTCCCTAAAAGGATAGCAAATTTACCAGGAATATAACTCCATCAAAGTTTTAACTTTATGTCATTTAGATATTCTAAGACAACTAGAAGTATGGTCAATTAGAGTACTAAGTACATTTGACTTGAAGAGGTCAAGTATATTTAAGAAAACAAAATATCAAGATCTAGGTCACCTCCCGTAGGGTCTAGTCAGAACTTCATGGTTTTGATTCCGGATAATCCGACCACGTACATAGGCCATTCTACCCCCAATGTTGGTTCAAACCAAATTCTAGAACAGTTTAGGTTGTTTTTAGCACATTCGACTAGCTGTTATAAAAGCCAAAAATCATAAAAATATAGTAGAGACAAATTAGGTTAGAACCGGGTGCATAACACCTTCCTATTGTATAACTTAGTCCCGGGCCCATCATTTATATCTTCATTCGATTAGATGCCATGCTAGCCATTCAGAGTCATTTTGTAATATCCCACGCTCAAAATTTAGGCTTAATATTATTTTTAACGGCTCAACATATACTTTTAGCGACCATTTTTGAAAAGGTGTAGTTTTGTGGTCTTTAGCAGAGCATTTATTTTTTGTTACAAGGATTTTTTTTGTTTTTTGGAATATCAGGGGGAGAGAGAGAGAGGGAAAGAGGATGGGGGCGAGGGAGGGAAGGAATATGAGAGATAGGGAGGGATGGAGGGGGAGAGAGAGGGGCAATAGGGTAGAAAAATTAGGGAGGCAAAGAAAGAGTTTTAGCACATGATTGGTTCAAGAAAGAAGAGGGGTTTCCAAAAAAAATTTAGAAATTAGGGTTTCTTGTGTCGGTCATTGGGGGGCGGGCGGTGTTGGGTGTATGTGTGTGTGGAAGGGGAAGGGGGATACAGAGGCAGCTGTGATGTTTGTGATGGGTGTGTCTATGTGTAAACTGTGTGTGATGAGGTGTGTGTTGGAGGGTGCCCTTGAGTGCATGTCGTGTCTACTGTATATGGAAAGGCAAGTGGTCTGGAAAGGCATCAATGAATTTGGGGGGATGGGTGCTGGGTTAGGGTTCTGTGACTTTTTGTGACCATAGTGGGTGTTGTATGTGTACTCACCGTGTGTGTATGTGTGTATGTGTGTGTGTGTGTGTGTGTGTGTTGAAGAACCATGCTATGAGATTGTGTGGTATGCGATGTGTGTGTGTGTATGTGTGTTGGGGGGTGCCTGGGCGTCTGTCCTGTGGTGTGTAGGTGTGTGTGTGTGTGTATGTGTGTGTAATAAGGTGTGTATGTGTGATGTTTGTGCATGTGTTATGTATGTGTGGGTGGGTGTGTCGATATAGAATGTGTGCATGTTCAGCATATCTGTAGTGTTTGTGTATGAGCTACTCTATGTGTGGTGTGCACGTGAGTTTCTCTGTGTGTGCCTGAGCTGCTCTGTTTGTGGTGTCACAACACTGGTGTGTGCATGAGTTTATGTGTGTGAAATATGAGTGTGTTTCCTGTGTGTTGGGTGAAGTGTGTGTGGGTGTATGAGTAAGGATAATGAGTCTGTGTGTACACGTTGTGTGTTGGGTGAAGTGTGTGCAGGGGTGTATAGGTAAGAAAATAGTGTGTGTGTGTGTGTCTGTGCACGCGTATGTGTTTGTGCATGTGTGTGAGTTCTGTATTTGTGGGTGTGTGCATGGATGCTTGTACAACCCTATGATGTGTGTAAGTGTGTGTGTGTGTGTGCTCGCGCGACTATGCGTGCGTGTAACAATATGTATTGTGCTGTGTGTTTATGTGTGTAATGTGTGGGTAATAGTGTGTGTATGGCATGAGCGCTACAACTCTGTGTGTGTGTGTGTGTGTGTGTGTGTGTGTGTGTGTGTGTGTGTGTGTGTGTGTGTGTGTGTGTGTAACCTATGCTTGTATGTGTGTATTTGATGCCTATATGTGTAGAAGTATGACAAGGTGTGTAAGTGTGTGCGCGCGGGCATATGTGTAGTATTACGATGGGTGGGTGTGTACTATCTAGTGAGTGTACGGCCTGTAGTGGGTATATGATTGTGTATCTAGGTTAATTGTGTTCTTGTCATGTAAAGGTACAAGTACCGGGTTGATTGGAGGATTTTTGGAAGTGAATTTGGATTTGTAGAGGTGAGTTCTACGACTATATGCTATGGAGGGTAAATACGTGCTGTTGTTGGTCAGTTGCAAATGGTGTGTGTATATATGTGTTACTGCTTGGATAACAAACTGGCGAGTATATGTGAGTAATTGCGAGTCCTTTGTGTGCGCGCACGTAATAAAGAATTTAAAGAAAAATTATATGAGTTATTCTAAGTGGGTTTTCGAAAGAAGTGGAGACGAGCACATATGACTGGCTCGTTCAAGAGGAGCTTAGATGACAATGACGGCACTCTTGTTCAGATCGCATATTTTTGGCATCGGAAAAAATGAGTAGCGCTAAATTAAGTGGCCTTTGATCCATCTAGTATTTTTATATACAGCATGTACGTTATCTATGTTAGAGAAAGCATTATTATTAGCAATGAACTATTTTTAGTTATGTTTATCTATTTTGCTCAAAAGAAAGAATTTTGGCCAAAATTTTTTTAGCGACACTTATTTCTCGTTAAAAACTAGACTGGCATGCAAACAATTGTTATGGATTTTGGATTTGAAATCTCATGTACAAAGATGATTGATTTCTGGATATGATATGTTCTCGATATAAATCATTGCAGAAGAGTATTGGCATGATGTGGAGGTGGTTTGACCATCGGTGGCTCGTTGGCTTTTAATTACAAAAGAATGAAATTGGAATTTTTTGCTTACTTCGTTGTTGTGCCCCATGTCTAACAGGAGAAAGTTAGATTTTGGGTCCTTGTCAGTTGGACGAAATGTTGACGCACAATATTGTTATTCGTGGTCACCTTTGCTTCCATAATAATTTGTTAGGGATAATTACAGCAGTGCCCCTGATGTTAGGATGAAATTACAGTCAAAGACAATAAGTTTCAAAAGTTATCAGTTGTGTCCTTCCGTCATTAGTCTGTTAAAAAATCGTACATTTTGATGATGTCACCGATACGTATTTTTAAAATATCAATATTGTCCTTATTCCAGAATTAAACTCTATTTTTTTTTAATGTGTAGTTTTTTTTTTTCCTTTTGATAAAGTCATATTTGCATTTAGGGTTCAAACCCTTACTTTCTCTCTCTCCAACTCCCCCAACCCTCCCTACCCTACCATCCCCCACCCCGTAGCCGCCCCCACCATACCTAAACACCATGCATAACCTCCATGACCCAACCACCTGGCACCACCGCCGTTACCCACCACCCCGCACCACTCTTCTTTCTTTCCAAACCAAAGCCCACCATCAATTCAACAACCCAAAAAACAAACCTACTGTGATTCTGAGTTGTGGCATGAGAGAGAGGGGTGATTCGCGGTGGGTCAGGGAGGGGCCGGGCGGCGGGGTAGGGGAGGGAGGGACAGCGGTGGCGTGGGGGGGTACGACGGTGGGGTGGGGAGAGGAGAGGCAGGTGGGCTGGGGTTGGGGGGAACGTGGGGGCAGTGGTAGCGTGGGGGGAGCATAAAGGGGCGGCAACGGCGTGGGGATAGGGAGGGGGCAGCTGCGGCGTGCTGGGAGCGTGGAGGGGCGATAGCGACGTAGGGATAGGGAGGGGGCGGCTACGATGTAGGTGGATGGTGGGGGGCGGCTACGGCTGCACCATGGGGGGAAGGGTAAAGTAGGCTAGGGGGAGGGTGGAAGAGGCGACGAGATGGAGGCGGCAACTGGGTTGGGGGAAAGGGGCAATGGCGGCGTAGGGCTGGATATGGGAGAAAATTTGGAAAAAAATTACAACCAGACAAGACCAAGAACAAAAACACAAATTTTAAAAAAAAGGGGGTTTAAATCTGTAATTTGAAAAAAAAAAAAGGGGGCCATAATTGTTGTTAGAGAGATCCTAATTTAGATATTAGGGTTAGATCAACCCAAATTTGAAAGTGAAAGAAATAAATTAGGGTTTTAACCCAAATTAGGCAGGAATGACATTACTAAGTAATGGGTATTTTGGTCATTTTATTCAAACCGTTATGTATTTTGATATTTTCGTCCAGTCAACAGATATAAGTGTAATTTTTTCAAACTAGTGAACACGCCTGTAATTTCACCTTAACCTCAAGGACACTGTTGTAATTATCCCTAATTATTATCCTGAGGTGGGATTCTGCATCCAAGTCAGTGGGACCAAATATCGGCCGCAGCATAATGTGTCAGTTGGTGTACGGCTGGAAATTTCTTGATGATTTTTTCATACTAAGTACTTTTTTGTGCCCCCAAAACTCTTTTACCTTTACTGTAGTGTGCTTTAAGCAAAAAATTGCCTTGACTGCTTTCGAGTATTATCTCTTTGTAAAGTTACTATTTTGTAAATGAAGCTATTCCTTTGGAATGTTACGGTCCAGCTAGTTGGGTTTTTAGTTACTTACTGAGCACGTAGAAGCTCACTTTTTACTTAACATTTCAGGTTTAAAAGTAAAATTATGGCGACGACCGAGTGCTTGGAATTTTGAGAGAGGATCTCTAGAGATTGTATTAGTAGACTTTGAGTTCTATAGGTATTTTTGTAAGAAGGATTGTAATGGAATTGGGAAACCAGTTTTAATATATGGAATTAATGTTTTTAGTTTTTGCTGTAGTTTTTATTGATTTTAGCAAGTAAGGCTAGACAGAGTCCTTGAGTGAGAGTCCAAGGGGCCTGTGGCCGGTCCCATTCTTAAATAACAGGCCCATTTGTGGGTTTGGGTCATGTCACATTTTAGAGTTTTCCTTATTTTTCTTCTTTTAATGATAAAATAAGATAACGAATCAAAGTTTCTTTGGCCTTTCCCGGCCATAGGATTTTCTCAAAACAATGCGTCACAATGGTTAAGTTAGATTTCAACTTGACATTTAACCTTGGTAAATTCAATGATGAATCTAACTTAATAAACATGTTGGTTAAATTTTTGATTAAATTTTGATCAATGAATTGCTTACTATAATGTTTTGTTTATCCTATTCAGTCGTTGTCAACTTATATAAACCAGATGGCATAAAGATAATTATAGACCAAAAATTTCCTTATATACCAAAGTTTATAAACATGTGATTAATGCTATGGGCATGCCGTTGAGATGTAAAAATTATTTTCAGGTTACACAACCACATTAAAAATGTCTTATGCAATACCAAATTAATATTAATGTGTTCTCTCCATATCTTTATCATTTGGGTCCACTTTTTTCCTTTTTTTATGTATTAAATACACATATAATTTTTGTTCCAATATATACCTACGAAATTAGAATTAGCTACATACACAAGACATTGCTTATTAATATTTTACCACGAGCGTCAATTTACTTTGTTAAAACGATGTTCACCTGCTTGAAGATATACGTGACTATCTTTAATGAAATACCTATGAAATGTTAATCATGGAATAGGTTATATTATGCAGTTTCAAGCTTCTAAAATGGAAGACTGTTAGTAAGACTGTCCAGTGCTAGGTATCTGTTTCCTGACCAATGATAATAAGGACCATACATGGTAGGAAAAATAATTTCATACACATTTGTATATGAAATGCACTCTAGACTTTAATAAATCATGGGTGGTCGTATGTGTACCCTTCACTTCTTATAACCGTTTTAGAACTTGAGTTATTAGCTTTAGAAGCTGGTCAATGTCTGGTTTTCTCATTGATTTTCTTCCTCCTCTAGCTTTGGCTCATTTGCTTTTGTTGCCTTGTACGAGTATGTACTACTAAAGCATAAAAAAGAAAAAAATAAAATAAAAAGAAGAAGCAGAAATTGAAACAGAGTCAAACTCATTCTATATTAAGAAAAAAACTTCAATCTAACGTGACAAAGATTATGTGGTTTAAATAGATGATGAGATGAACGGATAATAAACCTTGAAGCTCTAGAATATGCTTGTTAGATCTCACCCGTCTGCAGTGACTATATCGAATGCACTTGGTGCTACACGTCATCGCACAATTCATGGGCAAGGCCATGGCTATCCCTTGTCAAATTTGGCTCATTCCCTTGCTTACATACTTACTTGGGCAATTAAGTCCGAGGCTTTAAAGCATATCAAAGATCGTATTTGGAAGTTTATTTTATGAATGAATCAAAGAAATGCTAGTAAGTAGAAGAAACCCAATAAATTTGAACCCTTTCTCCAATCCTTGGGAGAAAGAATTGTTCTACGACGGTTGGAACTTGAAAAGTTCAGTTATCTTGTAATTTTGAGATTATCTAGAAAAGTTTAGGTAAAGAGAATTCTTTCTTTATATTAAATAGTTGGAAGATGAAAAATTGTACACTAAAAGTGTCGAAGGTAATTATAAATAGGAATTCGTATAACACAATATCCATGTCTCGTACTACAATGTTTCATCAATATATGGAATTCTAACACAACTTATAATAAGGACCATAACACACTACGTAAATAAAGTGAAACCCATTGTATATCAGATGCACTCGAGAGTTTTATAAGTCATGGGTGATCGTAATCTGGATCCTTCACCTCTTACAGCCGTTCTACAACTTGAGTTATTAACTTTAGAGGCTCGTCGATGCCTGGCTTTTGTCCTGGAATTTCTTCCTCCTCTAGTTTTGACTCATCTGGTTTTGTTGCCTTATAGGAGTATCTCCGCGCGATGAAGACGAAGAAGACAAAGTTAATGACACCCAAAACAGCCAGTGCGTGGTAGAAGTAATTTAGACGGCTATCATCTATGCTATCTTGAATCCACCCCGCATGACCTTCACTCTTGGTCACTTTTCTTACGAGAAAGAGGAAAGCCACACTAAGCATTGTTCCAAAACCAGTCACAAATTCCGCAAAAGCGGCGGCATATGTCTTCAACCAAGGGGGCCCCTGGTGGCTAAAGAAACCTTCGATACCATCGCGTGCTAATCCATCCATTGCTCCCAACAAGAGAAACTGTGGAGTAAGCCAAAACACCGTCATGTTTTTTCCTTTGCTTATTACTGCTAGCCTTTTGGTCTCCACGAAAGATGCAATTAGACAACAGAATGTAGACACTGCCATTCCAAAACCAATTTTTATTGCATCCGGAACCCTTTTGTTTGCAGCTTGTATCCTTTTGCCCAATGTCATGTCATAGACTTTGCTAACTACTTTGCTTGTAGCATATGACATCAACACAAAGACTTGAATAGGTAGCTCATGAATGGTTCCAAGCGTTTTATCCAAGTTGCTTCCTTGTTCAACAAAGTAGGTGTTCCCGACAGCTTTGACTATGCCATACATGAAAAAGGTCATCGTCAATGGAACCATGCGTAGAACGAGCTTAGTTTCCTCCACTTGTTGCACAGTGCAAAGCCGCCATCCTTGTGAGCTTAATTCTATAGCAGGCTCTACTGCTGCAGCTCCGTGTAGGTACCTACAACATAAGTTTAAACCATGCTTAGATTAACTTATATGGTTACGATTTATATCATATCATATCATATCATAGACGAAGCATTGTGTGTTACTGAGGCGACACATAAGCTTTTTTAGTGCTCCTTTTTTTTTACTCCTTTTAATTTTACGACATGTCATCGCCTTTTACTTATGCGACACATGATCATGTTTATTTTGATATCACATTCTTTTTTCACTTCCACTTATTAGATATACATATGCACGCATGACTCTTTGTTTTGATATCACATTCCTTTCTCACTTTACTTATTAGAGACGTACATGTACCATGACTCTTTACTATAATTTATTATTATAAAATTCGTATGTATTATTGACATAATTTTACTAACCTTTATAAGAGTAGAAAATTAATTATGCACCTTCTAAAACTCTATGTATTCAATATAATTACATATAAGGTCTTAATTTTCACTAATAACACCTCAAAAATACTTTAAAAACCTCTATTTATTAAAGTTACACATGCATCATGACTCGATACTATAACTTATTATTAAAAAATTTCACATGTATTATTGGCATAATTTCACTAAACTTTATAAGAGTAGAAAACCGATTTTGCACCTTCTAAAACTCTACCTATTCAGTATACTAACATATAAGGTCTTAATTATCACTACTAACATCCTAAAATTACTTTTAAAATCTCTACTTATTAAAGTCACAAATGCATCATGACTCTTACTATAATTTATTATTTAAAATTCACATGTATTTTTGGCATTATTTCACTAAACTTTATAAGAGTAGAAAATCAATTCTGCAACTTCTTGAACTCTACATATTTATTATACTAACATATGAGGTCTTAATTTTCACTACTAACACCTCAAAAGTACTTTAAAAACCTCTTATTAAGGTCACAAATGCTTGATGACTCTTTACTATTACTTTTCACTACTACCACCCCAAAAGTGCTTTAAAAACATCTACGTATTAAAGTCACTTGTAGGTATTATCGTTATAATTTTACTAAACTTTATAAGAGTAAATAATTAATTTTGCATCTTCTAACTATTTAATATGCTAACATATAAGGTCTTAATTTTTACTACTAATACATCCAAAGTACTTTCAAAACCTCTACCTACTAAATTCAGACATGCATCACCCTCTACCATAATTTAGTATTGAAAATTTCCGGGTATTGCATAATTTTGCTAAACTTTATAAGAATATAAAACCAATTCTGCACCTTTTAAAACTCTACCTATTCAATATACCAACATATAAGGTCTTAACTTTCACTACTGACACCTTAAAAAGTACTTTTAAAATAAAATAAAAATCTCGAAAATGTAAAATACAAAAATCATGTATGAAATCAAGGATAAATAATTTACAAATCAAGATCTTTTGAATATAATTTACAAAGTGATATGACTTAATTTTTAAAACTATCTTACATTTTTTTATATTTTTGAATTTTTGTTTTTGTTATCATAAAGTTTTTTTTGAAGTGTTAATACTCAAAATTAAGTCCTAATATGTTGATACATTAATTATGTAGAGTTTTAGAAGGTGTAGAATTGATTTTCTACTCATACAAGGTAATAATAAATCAAAGTAAAGAATCATGGTGCATGTATAATTTTGATAAATTTGGATAAGAAAGAAAAATGACTCGAAAACAAACATGATGATGTGTCCCAAAATTGACCTCAAATTCTAAATTGGGAATTATGTACACCAAATCATGTATGAAATCAAAGATAAATAATTCACAAATTAAGATCTTTCAAAATTAGTTTACAAAGTCATATGACTTAATTTTAAAAATATTTTAAGTTTTTCTTCTTCATATTTTCGGTCTTTATTTTGTCATCTTAAAGTGTTTTTGATGCATTAATAGTTAAACTTAAGTCCTAATAAGTTGATACATTAATTTTACGATACACCCTGTACTTAGGGGTCAGTTGCACCCAGCACCCTAGGATTTTAAAATTGGCACCCAGTACCAAAATTTTAAAAATCTTGGTTTTCGGCACCAAATGACGGTCAATATGACCTTTGACCAAACGTCTGTTACCTTTTTAGGGACAAAATTGTCAGTTGGCTTATTGTGTCCAAGGTATCATCCATGTGGCATCTATATGGTGTCCATGTGGCATCTATGTGCCATCCAATTCAATCAGATAAAGCCCAATATAATCGCAGACCAAAACTCAACCATCGCCGGCAGACCAAGATCAACGCCGCAACCCCACCAAACCACTGTCAATGCCACCATTTGTAAACACCACCAAACCATGGTCAACGCAACATCATACTCATCAACACCATTCCCCAATCACACCCACACTAATACCACCATTAAACATCAGATCAAACAAATTAGATAAAAATTTCATGATTAAAAACCAAAACTTTCGGCTGTTGACCCAAGGAGCAGTAGACGTGGCTTTCTCTGTTCAAGATTTTGGTGCTACTGACTCAGATCTGGTACGCAGATGAAGAGAAACGGATCTGGGACTCAGATCTGTGGTAGCAACTTTGCTGGTGGTGAATTCTGTAGCTGTGGATCTGGATCTGCTAGTTATTTGTAGGTTTCGTGAGGGCCTTACGGATGGAACCGCAAGGATGGTGGGCGGTGGGGCAAATTGGAAATGGCTCAATGGTGGATGATGGGGTGGTCAGATATGGTGGATGGGTACGATCGTCAGCGGGTGGGTTGGCAGTTGGCAGTGGGTTTTCATGCGAGATAGAGGTGGGATTTGTAGGTTGGTTGCCGTGGAGGGTTTGCTTGCAAGTCAGGTGATGACAAGGGTTTGTAAGTTGGTGTTGGTAGTGTGGTCGGTAAGGGTAGTGGTAGAAACGAGTGGGTTGGTGAGGGTGAGGGTGAGGGTGAGGGTGAGGGTGAGGGTGGGGGAAGAAGATAATCTGGTGGGTCCAAATGGAGAGATCGACTGAGGATTTGACTACGTGGAAATGACATGGACACCATGTCATTTATAAAGGGCAACGAGACTATTTTGCCCCTAAAAAATTAACAGACGTGTGGTCAAAGGCCATATTGACCATCATTGGGTGCCGAAAACCAAGATTTTTAAAATTTTGGTACTGAGTGCCAATTTTAAAACCCTAGGGTGCTGGGTGAAACTGACCCCTAAGGACAGGGTGTAGCGTAAAATTAACCCCATTGATTGGATAGAGTTTCAGAAGGTGTAGAATTGATTTTTTACTCATATAAGTTAAACTAAAATTATGACAACAATAACTACGAATTTTTTAAAAATAAATCAAAGTAAGTAATCATGATGCATATGTAATTTTGATAAATATTGATAAAAAAGGAAAAGGACTCAAAAATAAACATGATGATTTGTCATAAAA
Source organism: Escallonia rubra (assembly GCA_033065855.1). Lineage (NCBI taxonomy): Eukaryota > Viridiplantae > Streptophyta > Magnoliopsida > Escalloniales > Escalloniaceae > Escallonia > Escallonia rubra. The sequence continues at coordinate 88,943 of JAVXUO010000369.1, read as the reverse complement.
TTCACCTTAAATTTTAAATTGGGAATCATGTATGTATATGACTTACAAATAAAGATCTTTCATTTCTATTTACGAAAATAATATTTACAAAGCGAATATGACTTAATTTTTAAAAATATTTTGAAACACCAACAAGTAATTTACTCAAGAAATTATTTTTAATTGTGTGACATCAACTTCTAAATTGGGAATCATATACACAAATAAACGCGAAATAAAAAAGAATCAGATTGAATATGATTTAACTCTTAAAATACATAAATAACAGTTTAATTTCATAAAAAAATTTAGATTACTGAATTGGAAATAAAAAAACATGAATATTCATGGCGTTACTTACGCAACATGTCATCTCTTATCTTCTAATTATGCAACACAATATCTTATTTGTTTTCATGTCTTTTTTCTTTTTTACCCTAACTTAGTACCACTTTAATATGGTTTATTATGAAAAAAATCCTAGGTCTAATTTGCCCAAAAGTTTTTATACATTTCAAAACTAGAAACTAGCTAATTCTACACCTTCTAAAACTCTACATAATCTATATACTCATATCCTTAATTTTAACTTTTAACACTTCAAAAAAAATTGAAATAACAAAATAAAATAATTCTAACCTCATCCCCTACTTATTACCTCTTTACTATGATTTATTATTGAAAAATATGTTACTATAATTGTCCCGATATTTGTAAATAAATATAAAACAAGAAAATCAATTGTACAACCTTTAAATCTCTATTCTATAGACATATATTTACATATTAGGCTTTGATTTTGACTATTAAAACCTCAAGAGCACTTTAAAAATATTAAAGAAATTATGACAATCATGTATGAAAATAAAGACTATACTAAAAAAATAAAGTTTTTTTCTTTTTTACTTTACGAAAGCAATATGCAAACAAAAAATGACTTAGTTTTTTAAAATACGTCAAATATCAAAATAGATCTGCATTCAAGAATTAGTTTTACTTAAATAGCACAAACTTTGAAATTAAAATCATACACACCTAAAAAATCCAAAAAAAGAAAGGAATCACACCTTATTGGACTTAATGTTCAAACACACTTTAAAATGCCAAAATAGAAATTCAGTTTTCATAAATTAATTTTTAATTAGATTACCTCAACCTCTCAAACTGAAATCATATACTCCTTTTAAATGCAAAAAAAATCAATAATTTATAAGTGTCAAGTCATAAGCTCTGTGCGTCATCAATTATTAGTTTACTCGCGCTTTCAAAAAACTAACTAATAAATAATGTAAACATGAGAGAAAAAATTATATATTGAAATAATTTTATATCTCATAAGTTAGAGATTCTTTTTATACAGTACTTAATTAATAAATTAAATTATTGGTATTTTATTATACCTCTTATCATCTAAGTGTTCAACAAGATACGATCCAAAATTTAAAGAGTAAAAGATAAGTAAAGATTAAATGTTTTGTACTTTTACTTGCACTTTAGAAAACTCTAAATAAGAAAGAATGTAAAAACATGAGACAAAATTATATATTAAAATTATTTTTGAAGCTTACTAGAAATTAATAAGATTAATTAATATCGATAGTTTAATATAAAAATTAAACTATACATATGAAAATTATTGGTAGTTGTTAAAATAAATATTGTAGCACATAATTCAGGATGTAAAATCGCTTTATACTCATAATGAACAATTGAAATTATTAGAACTTAGGCATTACTATAATCACTAGAATATATTATAAAATTAGAACTCAATCAATAATCTATAAATCAAAAAAATAAAGGTAACTGAGCATAAAAACGAATTTGTTAATCCTAAGTCATTGCAGCCCCATCTATCACAGTTTATACGATAAATTATATTTGAACATTTTTTTATCCATTTGACATATCTTTTACTCAGTCGCATGATGATATAATAATACTTAAAAAGACTCGTATGATTGTTATTTTAATATTGTCTTTAACTATCGTTTGTAATCGTACGATACTTCACAAGTGTAATAAATGTAGAATTAGTTCGATATTTACTATTTTGGAACATTTTTTTGTTTTATATTTTTTTTAGGCTTTCTTTATGTTATGATACTACTTATATATGAAATGCATGAATGCGATCTATATTGAATTTGATAGTTCGCTTCACGCGAACATAAATAAAGCTTTGTTCAAAATCATCGACATAACGCCTAAATAACTAATCTTAACTCTACCAAAATATATTGATACTCAAACGTAAGGATACATATGTCGTTAAATATAACCAACCCGGGCCTTGCCCGGGTTCTGGACTAGTAAATATATAATAGACGAAGTGTAATGCGTTATGGAGGCGACACATAAGCTTTTTTTAGTGTTCATTTTCCCTTTTACCCCTTTTAGTTATGCGACACGTCATCTTTGTTTAATTTTGCGACGCTTCTTCATCTATTTTTGGGTGTTTCATTCATCTGTTACCTCTACTTATTAAAGTCTCACATGCATCATGACTCTTTATTATAACTTAGAAATTAAAAATTCGGAGGTATTATTACCATAAAATTAGTTGACCTTATAGGAGAAAAAAATAAATTCTACACATTTTAAGACTCTGCCTAATCAATACATCACCATATTAGGACTTAATTTTGACTATTAACACCTCAAAAACACTTTAAATAACAAAATAAATATTCAAACATAAATAAAAAAAACATAAATTACACCTCATCATGTTTATTTTAGTGCGCTATTCCTCTTTTACCTCTACTTATCACGTATGCATCATGACTCCGTATTATAATTTATTATTAAAAAATTCGGAGATATTATTACCATAAATTTAGTTGATCTTATAAGAGCAAAAAATCAATTCTACACCTTCTAAAACTCTACTTAATTAATCAATGTATCAACATATTAGGACTTGATTTTGACTATTAACACCTCAAAAACACCTTAGATGACAAAATAATCTGCCCATTTTAATTATATGACACGTCATCTTTGTTCATTTTTGTAACACTTCATCTTTGTTCATTTTTATGACATGTCATCAATATTTGTTTTGGTGTTTCATTCATCTTTTACCTCTACTTATTAAAGTCTAATGTGCATCATGACTCTTTATTATAACTTATAATTAAAAAATTCGGAGGTATTATTATAGGAGTAAAAAAATCAATTCTAAACATTCTAAAACTCTACCTAATCAATGCATCAACATATTAGGATTTGATTTTGACTATTAACAGCTCAAAAATACTTTAAATAACAAAATAAAGACTCAAACATAAAAATAAAAATAAAAAACATAAATTACATTGCGCCATGTTTATTTTGGTGTTTTATTTCTCTTTTACCTCTACTTATTATAGTCACATATGCATCATGACTCCTTATTATAACTTATTATTAAAAAATTCGGAGGTATTATTACCATAAATTTAGTTGACCTTATAAGAGCAAAAAATCAATTCTACACCTTCTAAAACTCTACTTAATCAATGTATCAACATATTAGGACTTGATTTTGACTATTAATACCTCAAAAACACTTTAAATAACAAAATAATCTATCCCTTTTAATTATGCGAGACATCATCTTTGTTCTTTTTGCGACACGTCATTATCTTTGTTTTGGTGTTTCATTCATCTTTTATCTCTACTTATTAAAGTTTCACATACATCATGACTCTTTATTATAACTTATAATTAAAAAATTCGGAGGTATTATTACCATAAAATTAGTTGACCTTATAGGAGTAAAAAATCAATCATAAATATTCTAAAACTATACCTAATCAATGTATCAACATATTATGACTTAATTTTGATTATTAACACCTCAAAAATACTTTAAATAATAAAATAAGCATTCAAACATAAATAACATGTCATCATGTTCATCATGTTTATTTTGTGTTTTATTCCTCTTTTACCTCTACTTATTAAAGTCACACATGCATCATGACTCTTTATTATAACTTACTATTAAAAAATCTTCAAAAAATTGTTGAACATAATTTTGAAGTGAAACTATTAAATACAAATTGTCATCATAATGCTACGCTATTTCTTTTATAGGGTTAATTGTATCTTTTAAAGTGATGGTTATCGAAGAAATTTTTGGCCGCTAGCCAAGTCATAGGAAGATCTCTACAACCTTTCATACAGTTACACTTAATGGTCGTTGTATACTTTTAGTAGCACTTATTTAGTGACTAAAAAAAAATACTTCTAAGAATTATCGGTTATGGTGTCAACAAAAATAACACTAAGCATATTTATCGATCATTAATTGTTTTGCATAGAGGGTTGTAGTGATTTTTATAGGGGGTAGGTAAAAATAATTCCTTATCTGAAATGAATCAAAATTATTCCACGTACTTACGTTTCAGTTCTACACAATTGTATACTTTATCCACCTTTTTTAGGATTTTTCTTTTTCAATACAAATGACTGCGACTGATTTTTAATTTATTACTGAGTAGGTTCTAATACATGAGTATATATAGGGTAATCTACAAAAAATAATGTTAAATATATGATATTCCAATTTTACAAACTTCTATAATCACTTCAACATATATAAGGTTAGAACTTACTGAACAATCTAATAATCAAATATGAACTTAAAGAATTTTATAACTTTAGCAATTACATTCTCATCTATCACAGTCTATACGATTGTAAGAATATTCACCGCTATATAATTATTTAACCTCAAACATTAAAAAAAGGTTTTGTAAAATGATATGACATTTTAATGATCATTCAGACAATAATTAACTCTGCACACATATTTTTAAATTAATTGTCTTAGAAAATCTTCGAAAATACATTAAATAGATAGTCGAAAAAGCGTCGAACATGACCATAAGGCAAAACAATTAGAACACAGATATTACCACTATAACACTATAGTTTATCTTTTCGGGATTAATTCTAAAGGGTGGTTATCTGAAAGGAAGTAAAATAGCTCCACTTACTTTCATTTTTGCTCTAAGGTTTTCATAGCATATTTTTTTAGTAAGTTTATTCAGTCTAGACACTAATTTACTAAAAAAAATTGTTTGTGCCTTTTTTGTACTTTCTTTTATAAAGTTTAAATTTTATTATAAAGGACTATAGCAGATTTCTAATTTAATATTTGGTAAGGAGTTCTATCAGAAGTATTTATAAAATAAATTGTTGATCATTGATGCGGCACATAACGTGAAAAACTAAAAAATGTTTCACACTTATAAGGATATAGTAAGTAAAATGAATAGCGTAAATATGATTTTGTGTATAAATCCTTGAAATTTAACTTTATCGGTACAAAAACAAAATTAATACCTACAATACTGAAAGCCAAATTAACATTCTAATTTGATGTGAAATAATTAATTACTAACTATATGCTTCAGTTTTTCGATACTTTATTTTGAACTTCTGAATCTCACTAATTGTTAAGAACTACATGTTTTACTATTATGAAACATTTTTGGGATTATACTTTAATTGACTTTCTCTTACTTATGACAGTACTTATATCTGAAATGCACATGTGCAATATGTTTTCAGTTCGATGGTTCACTTCAAGCGAATATTAATAAATTGTAATTTTCAAAACCATGGATATAATGCTTATAAACCCAACCTTAACCCTATCAAAATATATTGAACCTCAAACATATTCATAGCGTTTAAATAGAACTCACCCGGGCCTTGCCCGGGTTACCAAATTAGTATATATGAAAAGCTGAAATATTTGCTTAAAATTGCGACACGTAGGATTTTGGAACTCTATCTTTGCGACAAGTAGGACTTTTTAAAAACCTTCTCCTTCTGTCACATAAGTTTCAACTTTGCATGTGATAGTCCCGTGGTCTCTTTATTTAGAGTCCAACTCTTTTGAATTAGATATATAAAATTCAAGAATCCTATTTGTTTTGGTATTCTTTTCCTTTTCTACTCTATTTAACTCTATACTATAATTTATTATTAAAAAATTCGTAGGTATAATTTATTCCGTATTTTTAAAGTTTATAAAACTAAGAAACTAATTTACGCCTTCTAAAACTCTACCTAATCAATGTACTTATAGATTAGGCCTTAATTTTGATTACTAAAACCTCAAAAGCACTTTAAAATAATAATATAAAATCTCAAAAATGTAAAGTACTAAAATCACACCCTACTTACTAATTCTTTAGTATGATCATTGGCCCCACTTTTGTAAATCTTATAAAATTAACAAACCAAATTTACTTTTAAAGCTCTACATAATCCAAAAAGGCTTCAATTTGGACTACTAACTTCTTAAAAATACTTAAAACAAATAAAATTAAATCTTGCAAATATAAATTTATATAAAAAGCTGAAGCATTTGCTTAAAATTGCGACACGTAGGATTTGCGACAAGTATGACTTTTTAAAAACCGTCTCCTTCTGTCACGTAAGCTTCAACTTTGCATGTGGTAATCTCTAACTTAAGTGGTCTCTTTATTTAGAGTCCAACTCTTTTGAATTAGATATATAAAATTTAAGAATCGTATTTGTTTTGGTAATCTTTTCCTTTCTACTCTATTTGACTCTATAGTATAATTTATTATTAAAAAATTCGTCGGTATAATTTATCCAATATTTTTAAACTTTATAAAACTAAGAAACTAATTATACACCTTCTAGAACTCTACCTAATCAATATACTTATAGATTAGGCCTTAATTTTGATTATTAAAACCTCAAAAGCACTTTAAAATAACAATATAAAATCTCAAAAATGTAAAGTAAGAAAATCATACGCTACTTACTAATTCTTTAGTATGATCATTGGCCCCACTTATAAAAGTAACAAACCAAATCTACTTCTTTTAAAGCTGTACATAATCCATAAAGGCTTCAAATTGGACTACTAACTTCTTAATAATACTTAAAACAAATAAAATAAAATCTCGCAAATATAAAAAAAATCTCACAAATGTAAACAACGAAAATCATGTATGAAATTTATGATTAATCTTTACAAATTAAAAAGTAAGCTTTTCTTTGCTTATATTTTCTTTTTTACCTCCTTTTGTCATGTAAAACATCATCCTATTTTGATTTGGTGTTTTTTTTTTTGTTTTTTCTTTCTTACTTATTAGTACTTACTATGATTTGTTATAAAAAATTCTTAGGTAATTTGTCCAATTTTCGTAAAATTTCAAAAGTACTTTAAGATATAAAAATAGCAGGATACTTTACAAATTAACTTTCAACTAAGTAACCTCACATTCTAAAGGTTCACCTCATCAACTAATTAAGTTTTTAGGATTTAATTTGATTACTAAAGCTTAAATAAATTTTAAATACAAAAAAATTGTTTCCAGCAGTATGTGAAATAAAAAACTAAACCAATATAGCTCATAAGTCGAAAAATATAACCAGTTAAGCATATTATCCAATATAAACTCAATCAACCATTTACAGTCTATTTGGCAATAAACATTATCATCATTATATGATTATCTATCTCAATATTCTTTTGCAAAATTTGTATTGAGCACTATGACGCTTTTATGATAAATTTAATTAACTAATAACTATAAAATGTACGTATTAGGCCTTAAATTTCACTATTAACATCTAAAAAAATATATTTTATTTAAAGCAACAACACAAAATATCACTAAGGGAAATTATGAAAATCATATGTGAAATTTTAATATTAATACTTCACAAGATAAAAGATTTCTTCTTTTGTAATTCTTTAACCTCAATATTGCAAAGTGTTTCATGGGGTCAGAATAGTCTTCACTTTATAACTGTTTAACCTCAATCATGTGCAAAACTTTTGTAAAACACTCTAAAATATCTCCACGTGCTTTATTTTCTACCACAAAGTTTCACATCATGTTATTATTAGTAAGTTATTGAAGTCTACCCAAAGATTTACAAAATAATTATTTGTGCCCTTTTCACCTTCTTTTATGAGTTTTAATGCAAATGACTCTCATTTGTACTCAATTTAACAATAGTCACCAACTATATCAGAATCATCCATAAAATAGGAATGTTGATCAATGATGTGAACTGTAAAATGGAAAAGAAGAAAAGGCCTACATTTACATAGATGGAAAATTGATAAAAAGTTCATTCAACAGTTAATAAGTAAATAAATAAAAATATATATACATATGTTTGATTTCTTGAATGTGTAAGCTCACTTTTTTTTGTACAAAGCTAAAATTAGTGCTAACATTACTTTAAAATAGGGTAAAATTATAATTTGATGTCCAATAATTGTTTATTTATTGCATCCTTTACTTTTTGAATGCTTTATTCTGTATGTTTTAATATAAGTATTATTAATAATTTTGAGTATATAAAAAAAATTGAACGATTACAAAATTATATGCAAATGTGCCCACCAAATTTTACGAATCTAAATTCAAAGTCAATAAAAATTTTATAAGACATAAAGTATTTTTTTATTTTTATTTTTGTATATGTGTAAGTACGATAAGCTAGGTATGAGAAAACGTTTTTCTCCATTTGACATTTCTTTTACTCAAATCATGTAGTAAAATATTATTTCTAACAATACATGTTACGTAATAATTAAAGGAGTATATAAAGAATTAGAAAATTATTAGAATGTTAGTGAAAACTAAATACATTTTCACTTTGGTAGTGGTCTTAGATACATTGATATAATCAATTAGCATAGTGATGCATCAAAATGAGATGCATTTTCAGTATTTTACACAATTTTTGTCGACATGATTCTAATCGTATTAAGTAATGACTTATTTGATTCATGAAATCTATATTCATGAGTAATCTCGATTATTATGATATATTATGTATATATGCATCGATGCAGCGAAAGTCATTATATTTGTTCCTTTTTTAATTTAAAGCATTATAAACTATATTATAATATGTGATTAATGAGAAAATAAATAACATCTCAACGCGACCAAATTAAATCTCTACCCGTGCATTTGCACGGGTCCATTAGCTAGTTTATTCTAAAATGACGAGTTCACACTTGTCCCAGAAAAGTTGTCGTTTTAATTGAATGAATCCACTTAAACCGAAAGAAGGACTCTATCCAAATGACTTCCTAGCTCGAGCGACGAAAGATTCGTACACGCATATAGAAATAAGCATATTTTCCATTCCAAATACAAACCGCCCCCCCCCCCCCCCCCCCCCCCCCCCCCCCGCGGCATCCATCACCAAGGCCATCTAAGGTTAACCCCACATATTTAGTGCAAAGGTGTCGCTCAATGTCAGCAAGAAGGGGTGAGATTTCTAGGTCAAGCCAGTGTAAAATGATCGCCATTTATAAGAAAACAGAAACTTTATGTTCTAAACCGTAAACTTTGTAAATATATTTTGCATCAATGTCTTAATTTGTGGAGCTCGTTCGTGTGAACACAAGATTATGCAGATAGACGTTAAGGCGTCCTGAGGTCTCGCCATGCAGGTAAGAGTTCAAAAGAACTCAATCAACCTTGAGGGCATGGTCGGACTGCTAAAGAGTGACGAGCCTTGTATTAATCGCCCCACCTCATTTTTGTTGGGTGCGAGTTCTCATTGATAATCTTGACAGCTGATATGGTGGGGACAAGGGATTCACACCAGAGAGAGAGAGTGTGTGTACCTTAGATCACTCTTAAGGCGGATTGGGTCCGGACGATCTCGATCATGTGTTTTTATTCCTTTTACAAGTAATCTTCGAGGATGTTGGTGGATGCCATTGCTTCCGCAATTGCAGGCCAGTGAATCATCATCCTTACTTGCCCGATTCATTTTCAACAGTGCAGACAGCAAGACACGAGGAACATGCGAAAGTGGGCTTCCACTCGCTTTCACCGGAGTGTAGAACAAAGTGGCAAGCAAGGCAGGTATTAAGCTTGTCCCCATCAAAATTGCCGTGAACTCAAACTGCTTTGACCACCCCATCGCCATTGTAAGATATGGAAGTGCAAATGATCCAATAACGGACCCTATCACTGATATAGACAACCATATTACAAGGGTTTTATTCTTCTTAGTCTTCTTCTTGACTACAGAGAAGAAGGTGATCATCTTCCTGAAAGCAACAAACTTCCAGCATTCTGTTCCTTGTGGTCTGGTGGTTTCATTCTGCAACTGCTGTATTTCTGCTTCTTTCTCATCTTCATCGGCTGTTTTCTGCTCCTCAACTTTGGTTGTTTTCTCATCCTGATCTTTTTGTCTCGTGTTTTCCTGGTTCGGTGCAAATCCATCAAGGGACAGTTCGTGACCAGACTTTCCAGCAGTTACAAGAATCAAGGCGATGTAGAACAATACTGTTAATGACTTCGGAGGACATATTCCCTCCTCGGTACATAAAAATATCTCATATCCTGTGAATTGGGGGTAAGAACTCTTTAGAAGACCAAGTCCCTACAGAAAAGTAATTCGATTAGTCAAAACAAACGCAGTGTTCAATGAACGATAAAGCATGAAATACTCCAGCAATAAAGACGTGTTATGTCTCCATCCCTAATATGCTTGTACACATCTATCTGAAGAGAAGGTGCAAGAACTTGTGGTGGAGCTGTATAAAAGACCATGGCTTTGCGATTACAGTCATCTACCCACTTGTACGGAGTTGGCCTTTCAGAAAGAAAAACAGGAAAGCGGGGCTGTGGGAAAAACAGGAAAGAGGGGGTTGTGAGGCTTGCTTGTTTTGGTGCATCTAACATGAGCGCAACAAGCAAGCATTCGAGCAAATGGATCTTTCTGTGGACTCCTTTGGCTCCGGGACTAGAAAGAGCGAGCCAACGGGTGTTTTTACTCTGCTTGGAAGTTTTCGCGTATATGATCTTAAAAACAGTGCATTTACTTGGCAGATGTCACCCTCCATGAGAATAACCCTAGTCTCTCTCGCCCACGCATTGTTCGAATTTTATTTGTCGTGGGCGATACAAAGGAACTTTGAAAAGGTGCCAATGGCCTATCCAAAGATCTTCTCAACTGTGCTTCAACCAAAATCCCGAAGGAGTATAACCAGTTGATCATTCCATATATATTTTGAGTCATGAGTAGCTCATGACTAAAGATACCTTGGATTTTTCTGAAACACCATCGATTAACTGTGACAAAGGTGTGGGTCGGGGAATTTTTTAATATTTATGTCCTTTAACAACTGAACCATATTCTCTTTATATACCGAGTAAACCAGCCATAGAATTAATTGGAGCAAAAACGGAAGATTGCTCCATTTATAAGTCGCATGTTAGAGAAGAAGAACTTACAAGAGCATAAGTGGCAGACGAGATAAGCAACATCCAGAAGTTGCCAAGGTAGGCATCACTAAGATATGCCATAAATATCTTTAAAACGCTGGTAGTACCATCTTGAACATTGGTAACTAAAACAGCCGTAATCAGTTTTAGCTGCCAAATATCAGTTAAGAATGTGATCAAGATTGAGAGCACAAAATCTGCCACGATTTTGCTCACCAGCAGACCTGAAAAAAGTATTTAGGGGGAAAATGGTTGATAATTAGTGTTCGATCACTACAGGAAGCATGATATAATAAAGCTTGTGACGAGGTTGGTTGTCTATACATAGCGATAAACTAAAAAGGAGTATAGTGCAGGTCAATTAGAACTCCAAATGATTAGTTTGCAGTCATCTATATAATACATAATAAGCGAAACAAGAAAGACATTGATAACTTCTTTACGCGACACATCATCGCTTCTTTATATAACACATCATCATCTCATCCATATCATATATCATATCATATCATATATCATATATCATATCATATCATATCATATCATATAAATATATAATAGACGAAGTATTGTGCGTTGCGGATGTGACACATAGGCTTTTTATAGTGGTGCTTTCCTTTTTTACCCCTTTCAATTTTGCAACACGTCATCGCCTTTTACTTATGCGACACGTCATCATCAACCTTCATTATGAGAGTCTCCTAAGTCAGCTGGGGTCTTGAACAAATTAAAATGTCTATCCATATGAGGGAGTCCATTATTTTTAATCTACTTGGATAGCATTCAGTTGCTTAATAGGTAAGAGTTCCGGTATATATTTAATAGATCTCTGCCATCAAACTCTTTGCATTGCCCTCTGTCTCTCCGGCTTCATTAGCTTTTTCATGGGATTAGGTATCTATCTATGGTTTAACAGCCATGGCCATTGGCCTCCGAATTAGGTGTTGTATAGGTGTTGTGCATAATTTGCTACATATAAAGTCTCCTTGGTAAAAACTTACTTGTTCTCTAAACATTTAATACTTCTTTCATGCTTCCGCGGGAAGGAGGCTAGGGATGGCAATGGGGGGGATCGGATGCGGATCTTATGAAATCTGTACCCGACCCGGTTGTCTTAAAGCCTTACCTCGCACCTCCACCGGGTCATCTATGTGCAATACATAACCGATCCTAAGTTTTTTTAGAAAACATGTCCCCGCCCCGATTCGCTCCACCTTTCCTTGTAACACTAAAAAACCCGTAATGAACCGCATTGACCCGCGCCCGACCAGCTTGGAAAATATTTCACTTTAGTAGAATTCTTCTCTTTTTCTCTAAGTGATCATTGTGGTGCACATGGCTGCGGCGGGAGGGCTGGTGGTGATCTGTGAGGGGTTTGGCGGTACGGCATATTGGTGGCCCTTGCTCGTTCAGTTGTGGGATTAATTAACCAGAATTGAAAAGGAGGAACAGAGAAAAAGAGAAGAAATTCTGTAAAAGAGAGGGGGAATTCTTGAATCTTCGTCACCATAAACCAAATCACCTTGAATACTACAAGTCAGGCACACATGGATCATAGTTTTTGTCACTGAGTTCAGCTAATTCATCAGTCAAATCCTGATGCTATACAATATGATTATTTCTGAAAGCTTGCTTTAATGGATCTCAAATTGGATTACGTACTGAGACCTAGTAAGTGAAATATGTACCATGTTAACTTTGAATTGTGGCCTGCTCGGATGTTGAAGTGTTGATCACATATGTTTGTTCCAGACCAGCAATCTTCCTTGGAGTTCCTGCCAGTGAGTGAAGCCAAGCTAATATCCTTTCTCCATAAAGATTCACGTCTGTTAGTGGTGATTGTGCTGCACGTGTCGGCGGCGGCGGAGGGCTGGTGGTGATCTGCGGGGGGTTTGGCGGTTGAGTCTCCGTAGCATATAGGTGAAGACTGAAGGGGCGGCAAGATGGTTTGGTTATGGGGTTCAATTGGACAGAACTGAAACAGAGAGGAACAAAGAAAGAAAGAGAAGAAATTGTGTCAGGCAAGACAGGCAGAGAAGGAATCCTTTCTCCGAAAAGATTCACGCCTCCTCTTGGACGGTGGATGCCGATCAACTCTAGGCTCCAGTCCGTGGTATGGTGATGACGGTGGAGGTGGACTGACCGTGACGGTGATGGTTACGGTCGTCGGTTAGGTGGCCGTGATGTTTTCAGGGGAGAGAAGATCAGAAGAAGGGAGGCAGTCATTGGTACTGTCGGCAAACTAAGAGAAAACATAACAGTTTTAGGGTTTTGGATGAAAGCTATATATATGGCTGGATGAATGGCTGGGATTTATTAATGCTTAGGTTAGCATACCGGGGCGGGTGCGGGTCGGATACCGGGGCGGGCTGAGCATAATACCATACCCGACCCTAACCCGCTACAAATTTAAAAAAAAATTACCATACCCGCTCCGTAACCCGGTCAAAGTCGAAATAACCCGCTCCTAAAGGGCAGGACGGGGCGAATATCCGCCGGGTCGGGATTAAATTGCCATCCCTAATTAAAGGAGGCCATCATCACTATATGTAGGGGGGAAAAAAAAGCAGAGATGGTGATCGAAATGCAACTTTTCTAATTCATTATAGTTGCTGTTTATTATTCTCTTTATTAATTTCATTTAGTTGCCTTTTAATTATCCTTTTTAATTATTCTTTATTATCCTTTTCATTCTTCTGATGGAGCTTATTAGAAGAATAAAGCAATTTTTTTTTATCCTTTTATGGTGTGACAATAAAAATTTCTCATCACAATATTAATCTATCTACTTTCTTCTTGACTAGCTTCCTTATGATCTTGGTTTGTAGTTTACATAGTGACTAATGCTTAACGTAGCTTTAAATGACTGTGCTAGAGGTCAGTCGATCTCCCTCTCTATCCCCTTCATTTGTCCATTATCTTTTTGACAAAATCTTTTCGCATATTGGCAGCTTCAGTCATCAAAGTGGAAATTAGATGAGAAGGATTTTGGATGAAAAGGACGAGGAATCTTCAAGTGTTAAAGTCAACTTCAGATGGTCATGGACGAGTTAGAAAATGAACTCAAACCATTTTGATAGACAGGCCAATGAAAGGATTGAATTTTTCATGATACTGCGTACTATAGTGTAAGACACTCATTGTCCTATTGAATTTTTCTACTGAGTTTTTAAATGACTGTGCTAGAGGTCAGTCGATCTCCCTCCCTATCCCCTTCATTTGTCCATTATCTTTTTGACAAAATCTTTTCGCATATTGACAGCTTCAGTCATCAAAGTGGAAATTAGATGAGAAGGATTTTGGATGAAAAGGACGAGGAGTCTTCAAGTGTTAAAGTCTACTTCAGATGGTCATGGACGAGTTAGAAAATGAACTCAAACCATTTTGATAGACAGGCCAATGAAAGGATTGAATTTTTCATGATACTGCGTACTATAGGGTAAGACACTGAATTTTTCTACTGAGTTTTTTGATGTAATGGTGTTAAATAGCCTCATAAGTTCATGTGATATCAAACTCATCTGAGTTACTTTGAAGTTTTAATTTTAAGTGATAAGCTTAGCGTTGCTTTCAATTAGTGATAAAGTCTTGCATAACGTACTTTTATGACTGATCTCTTTTATACCAATAGTTACAAAAAAAATTTGTCAGTAGATTTAAAATTATTGCTGCAAGATCCTTTCATCATAAAATACGCAAGAGTGGTGTTACTGTCACCATCCTTTTCTGCCTAAAACTCATAGTTAAAAATATGTATCCAATTTCAAATTTTAGTAGGTGCATTTAGAGATGAACCAACTTTTTGTGTTCTAATCCCTGTTTTGCTAATCCACAGGACTCTCGAGTTTATATGGGTTTGACAAGAAGTTGTAATACATAGGTATTAGACGCTCATGAGACTCGAGGACAAGCCAGAGCATGAGGTATCCGGACACTTTTTGCCTAATTTGCCGACACTATAAGAGTTATCTATCGCTAAATCTGAAATTTTCGCACTACTATTTATTATCAAGTACAAGGGAGGGTTGCTAAATAGGCTCGCAGTTATAATTCTTGTCATAACAAACCTATGTGAGTTACTTTAAAATTTTAACTTTAGCTCATTAGCTCACGCCTGTCATTTTGTAATTAATTTTTTTTGTTGCAGCATAAAACTAACGTGTTGTATAGTTTTGGTAAAATTATTTTTAGATTGACCAACCGGTTATCGTCGTAGGCATTCTATTTATCTATCAAATGTCATTATTTAGTGGGTAAAGTTTTGTGCTTTTCCCAGAATTACGTCTGTTTGCAGCATGTTAAGTCTTTATGGGTCGAAGAGAAACTAAAGATCATCATTTACCAATGGAGGTGAAATGATCATTGGACTTGAGAACAAGCCAGAGATTGAGATACCCATTTACGAAGACGTTCTTTGTCGTATCTAAACATACTTTACGACTGTTTTTTAGCTAAATCTAAAAAGTTTTCTATAAGCGTTTCACTGTGAATAGCAACATAGGGGTACTACAAAGCCTCATAAGTATTATTTTATTCAAAGTCATTGTTCACGTGACATCAAGCTTATTTAAGTTACTTTGATGTGTTGACTTTATGTCATAAGCTTACAATACCTTTCAATTGATGATAATATCTCTTGATTGTAGCAACAATAATGGATAATTAAAAAAATGATTATTCTTTTCTTCATGACCAACAACTTTTTATCCCATAACAGAATGTGCATTGCCATTTTCATATTTCTTATTCCTAACTAGCATCTTTAAGACAGCATAAACTCAAATATTTTCTAGCAAGTTGTAAATTTCTGTTGTTAATTGCTTAATCTATAATTTATTTTTTCCATTTATTAGGAGAAGCCAGTGAAATGGTAGGTCGAGGGCTTTATTGTAGTATCAAATGCTTGCAGCATTTGGTCCTTGAAACTCTGAAGGATAAATTACATAAATGTAGTCGGTTCATTTTGAATTACTGCTGGTAAGTGAATGTGTCATTAACTTTCTTTGTATATATTTGTACTGCATAAGCTTTAGTTATTTTAATTTTTAGGGTTAATTTTACGCTACACCCTGTACTTAGGGGTCAGTTGCACCCAGCACCCTAGGGTTTTAAAATTGGCACCCAACACCAAATGACGGTCAAACTGCCTGTTGACTAGACGGCTGTTAGTTTTTCAGGGGCAAAATGAGATTATTGCCCCTAAAGCTTACATGTCATCACAGGATTTCTGCCCTACAATTCCTCATCAATTAAACAGAAACGGAGCTCAATCAAACCCGTCATTGGCAAGCGAGATATTCGCAGGCATGGGCACATCAGGGTCCCCGACTCCGAACTGGGTACCCAACAAATCAACCCTCGCCGACATCTGGGTCAAATCGCCGGCGGTCTCGATACCAGTCTTCAGATCGCCACTGGAGTACCCGGTAAAAACCGTCCCATTCCCTACCAGACCCGGAACACTCGACCCATCTGCGAGAACGGCATTGGAAGCGGATACCAAGTACTCGTCGTGCTGGAACCCGACGAAGACCCGCCAGGATTTTAGCTCCTCGAGGCCGTTGTTGAGCACAGTGAGGGTGGACTCGAACCGGTATGGCTGGGCCTTGGGGTCGGACCTCAGGTCCGGGGGGATCTTGGATCTGGACGTGTGGGCGTAGGAGAGGAAAATGCCGTTGCAGGCGTCGGAGGCCGGGGCCGGAGCCTGGGCCGCTGTCGAGTTCTGAGCCTGGGCCGTTTGAACCATATTATGTGGAAGGAGAGAGCCGTTGGAGGGAAATGACGTGGAGTGCCAATTGGGACATGTAAAGCTGACTGTGGTGACATGTAAGCTTTGGTTGGTTGATAAGACCTTTTTGCCCCTAAAAAACTAACAGTCGTTTGGTCAACATATATTTTGACCGTCATTTGGTGATGGAAGTCAAGATTTTTGAATTGTTTGGTGTTGGGTGCCAATTTTAAAACCCTGGGGTGCTGGGTGCAACTGACTCCTAAGTACAGGGTGTAGCGTAAAATTAACCCTAATTTTTGTGACCAATAAATGACAGTTAGAATTTCAAGAAAAAATTAAAGCTAAACAACATTTGCTCTTTTGAGATTGCTACCTGTAACTTTTAAGGGAATCTTATATTTTATAAGCTTTACTTTTGGTTTGCAATCTTATGGATCAATTATTTTTTAAGTCTAAATGTTGCACTCAGTTTGGAATTAGTTCTTTTTTAATATGGATTACTAGAAGGAATTGGAGATAATTAGAGAATTAGTTCTGACAAGCCGAGAAATGAAACAATAAATGAGGTTTAGATAGCTTTTTATGTCCATTTCGAATACAAAAAGCACAGGTAGTACCATTGTGTTGATGGTAGCTTAGATCATCCATGGTGGTAGTTATGGTAATTGTAAAAGTGTGATAATTTTATATGTATACGTTCAAACAACTGGTGGTGCCAAAGATGGTGGAGGTGAGGAGTGACACATTGCATTTGATTTTATTTTGGTGTTGATGATTTTAATGATTTGTGTTTCAATGATGTTTACCTTTACGACTTTGATTTCGAGTCCACTTGCATAGTCAGTCAGTCAGTTAGTCCAGTCCATAAGGAAGTGGCAGTAATGATGTTCTGTTGGGCCTTAAAGCCGCTCAGTCTAACGAAAGAACACATCGTTTGACAATAATGTTGATGCCGTAAATTTATGGTAACTCTTGATTCATTGCTATCATTGAGATGATTACTATTTCTCCGAGTCTCTTGAATCATTTTTACACAATACTCCACGTGTTGTCTTTACTGGGCGATTTGCGCTCATTCCTTATGTTATGTTGTGCAGGCCATAAGGTTGATCACGGAGAACCCTCTAGAAAGGGGAAATGAAACAAGCTAGAAAAGTTTAGCAAGGGGATCAGTTGAAATAGGTAAGACAAGCTAGAAATGGTGAGAATACGAATAAGTTGTGAGATAGGTTGATAAGAGTCACACGACTATAGTCGTCTATTAGGTTGTAAGTATTCATGTCTTTTATAGACCTAAAAGTTTTCCGCTGCAGTACGATGTATGTTTGTAAGAAAATTTTTATAAGGATGCATTTTGGAGCGTCTATTAATGATGTATGAGTATGAGGATGTAATTGCTTTATATTCAGCGCAAGGTTTTGAATGTGGTTATGGTCAATAACTCAGCCCGGTGATGTCACCAGGGTTGAGGGTGTCGCATCAACGATGCCGATGTGCTGACACACCCAGTTGATTGAGAGGCGTGGAAGGATTTTGACCGCGAGTATCCAAGCTTTGCTCAGAAAGTTCAGCATGTTAGACTTGGTCTGGCAACCGATGAGTTCAACCCTTTCGGTCAGTCTAGCTCGCCTTACTCCACATGACCTGTCATTATTGTCTCATACAACCTTCCACCAGGCATGTGCATGAAGAAGTCGTGCATGTTTTTCTCGTTGCTTATTCCGAGGCCGAAGAGTCCCGGTAAGGATATAGATGTGTATTTAAGGCCGTTGATGACCTAAAACAGTTATGGGATCATAGAGTCAAAACTTATGATGCATCCCTCAAACAGAACTTTCAGATGAGGGCTGCTTTGATGTGGACGGTACACGATTTTCCCGCATTGGGAATGATGTCTGGGTGGAGCACACATGGAAAGTTAGCATGCCCTGCCTGTATGTGTGTGAATCTTGGTCATACGTTAAAGCACAGCGGGAAGCCCTTGTTGTTCGGTTGTCACTGGAAGCTTTTGCCACCAGACCATCAGTTTCGTAGACAGAAGGATAAATTCGATGGGACAATTGAGCATGACGTTGTCACACTGGACTACCCATCTGGTGAATAAGTGCTCTTGCACCTGAAGGCACTTGATACTGATATACCATACGGCAAGGGTGTGCCGGATCAGAAGATTCCAGGATACGGGAAAGAGCACAACTGGAGGAAATAATGTATTTTCTGGGAGTTAGCCTATTGGAGGACACTTATTATCTGAAACAACATGGATGTGATGCACATTGAGACGAATGTTTTCGATAATGTGTTCAACACAGTGGCGAATATCAAGGGAAAATCGAAAGATCACCTTAAAGCGTGAAAGGATATACAATAGTTGGGAGGACGCTGCATCCTCGAACAGTCAGTGGAAGGATGCTGCTTCCGAAAGCACCTTACTATCTAGACAAGAAATAAGTGGAGAAGGTCTGTCAGTGGGTTAAGAATTTGAAGCTTCCGGATGGGTATGCGTCCAACATATCTCGTTGCTGCAATGTATCGGAATGCAAGTTCCAAGGGATGAAGAGTCACGACTGTCACGTATTTATGGAAAGATTCATTCATATTGCCTTTCGGGGACTGTTGCCAAGGGTTGTATGCGAGACTTTAACTGAATTATCTCACTTCTTTTGGGATATCTGTTCTTCTACAATTCGGGTGAGTAACATGAAGGTACTTGAGAAGAACGTTGTGTTGACAATTTGCAAGCTCAAGAAAATATTCCCACCGTGATTCTTTGATTCAATGGAGCATTTGCCCGTTCACTTGGTGTATGAAGCTAAGATGGGTGGGCATGTGCAATATCGATGGATGTATCCATTCGAGAGGTATTGTTTTAACTCTATGTTCTTCGTTTAAATGTAATGCAAAGACTGATTCATTGATATTCCACCTAACTCTATTCGTTAAACTTCTAGATTCATGTTCCACTTGAAGAAGAAAGTCCGTAATAAAGCTCGTGTTGAGGGCTCAATTGTTGAGGCTTATATAATGAAAGAGCTTGTAAATTTTTGTAGCCAATATTTTGGGCCTGATGTTGATACAAGGTTAAATCAACTAGGCTGAAATAAGCCCGAATCCAGCACACATTTGGAAAGGCAATTGTCAATATTCAAACAGTCAGATAGTCTGTTCGGATGAACCTATACTCGGTGGCTAACGAATGTAGAGTACAATGCTGTAACAATATATGCCCTTCTAAATTGTGATGAAGTTTCAGCATTCGTTGAGTAAGTTTTTGACTTAAGGTAATTACTGTACATAATTAAAAATGTGTAATCAGTGGGTTAACTCTCTCAATTTGCAATGATTTTGATGTGGAATCCTTAATCATTGATCCCGCTGGACTTGACTCTCATCGAAAATCGCAATTTGTAGAGTGGTTCAGAAGACGGGCAAGTCTTTAACAAAAATATACAATGTTTCATATGCCACTTCATATGTGGTTTATTAACTTTCCCCGTCTTATACAATAGGTTCAGTCGGTCGATGCTCCAGTAGCCTCCTGGTTGAAATTACTAGCTCAAGGCCCTAGTAAACAGGCAGCCTATCATGGAGGCTATATAATCAATGGGTTTAGATTTAACATAAAAGATGATGACCGGATGAAACAAACCCGAAACATTAGACTTTTGGTCAATGGCGACAGGTATGATGAGAATTGCATGGACTTTTATGCAGAGCTAGATGCGATTGTTGAGCTAACATATCTGGGTTCTCAAAACCGCCTGGTAATGTTCAAGTTCACATGGTTCGATGTCAAATGCAGTAGAGGAATCCGTGTTAACTCGCAGGGGATTGTAGATGTCATGTTAAGTCAAGACTTATTGCATCAAACGAGCCGTGTGTGTTTACTAGTCAAGCAGCACAAGCGTTTTATGTGGAGGATGTCGCAAATCCCAAATCTCATTGGTTTACAGTTATCAATTCCAAGAAATTACATGTGGAATATGACAGTGAGGTAGACACCTTTCAAGCCGACCAGGCACCTGTCTTAGTACCTATTGAGGTGGACGACGAGGAGGACGCTCTCCCTCTTAAACCAACAGATGATTTAGGAGAAGACGCCGTATATGATAACACGAAAGACGTGGAAAATGTTAAAGATGATTTGGCTGAGTCTACTGGCTAATAGGAAGAATTACTCGGTGAAGAGGACGACGAGTCCCAGGAAGAAGAGGATGACGAGTCCGACGATGATGATGACGATGATTCTCAAGATGAATATGATTCACTTGTACTACTGTAACATGCATTCTTTTAGTACTCGGTTCATATAGTATTTTTATACTCGGTTCATATATATACTCGGTACATTTATATAGTGTTGTAACATGATGTGGACTATACATTGTTTTGTATGTGTTAATTTCTTTAATTTGGATTTGTTGTACATGAAGTCTGACAAGGATAAATTACGAGCCATCCGTGATCACGGGGGACGCCAAGCTGCGTCTACCCTAGTGGCTCATGCCTCGTCATTGCTTGTTGATGATGAGTCACATAGTGCCCACGTCCAGAACGCGGGGGCTCAGTCCCAGCCTAAGCTGCGGACGTAACCCAAGCCGTAGCCGATGCCTCAGCCCCAGTCCCAGTCCGAGCACCTGGCCCAGCCTCAGGCCGATTCGTCTTACTTGCCCGCTAGTTCTCCTTCTTCTGTGGTTTCTATCTCTGGTATGCTTGATAACGACATTTGGTCAGAATGCTAGACTGGTATTTCAATTATATTTGATTCATATTACTGTTGGTGTTTTGCAGGATCTCGATGAGGCCGTGGACCCACACGCGGGGTGTGCATCAACCCCCAGCATAAACAGCGAGTTACTCTCACCAAGGAGGGCCAGTAAGTAAAAAATTAAATAATGCAGTACTTACAATCTTCAATTCTGATATTTATTACTGTTCACTTGTTTAATGTATTTGAATGTTGTTTCTTTATCAGGATCATGGAGACTCCGGCAAAGATGAAGATCGGCGTCCTTGTGAAGGCCGATTCTTCGAGCCACGACTATACTGGAAGGTCTGGGATGCCACGCGAGGGAGTCCTTATGGGACGGGTGGCTGGTATGGTTTTTAGCAGTTTGTGTCAGTCATTATTTGTTTAATTAGACCGTGATTTTAAATTAATAGTATTGATTGTGTAATTGGATGCCTTGCAAGAGGGGTTCGAGTTTGAGTTGCCTGAGCAGCAGGTGTTGAAGCGGCAGGCTTTTTTTGCCTACCTTGGCAAAAATTACCGGCGATGGTTGTAGGACGCAATGGAGCGGGCATGAAAGATGGTGCCCGAGGGTGCCCCGATGGAAGAGTGGAAGGGATTTCCCTCTCATTGGATATCGCCAGCAGTATGGGGAGCGATGGTTGATATGTGGAGGACTAATACGTCCTGGAAGGCCAAGAGTAAGAATGGGAGCGAGAACAGACAGGATAAAGATCCCACGCACACGAGGGGGTCAATGTCTCACGGCGTCCTCCGGCACAAGAATACTATTAAGCACCCTAACCTGGTGCCGGATGAGGTATGTGCTCTGACATACACTTAGACGCATGTAAGGAAGAGGGAAATGGACGATCAACACCAGGCCAGAGACTTTGTTTCAGGCAGATCGATGTAAGTTACAAATTGATTTTTGTAGTTTGTTAAATTTTTGCCTTTGTATTCGATGTTTGTCGTCTTAATGTTTTGAATGTCAAATCACTATTTTGCAGGCCTCATACGAACAGATCAAGGGGTCTGAGCAGAAGTCCGGACAGCCATCAGCGTCCATGAGTACGGGCACAAGTACGGAGGGGATTAAAGCGATGGCTGGATACACTAGGGATCGTCAATAGGCCGGAAGGCCGCGTACACGGCCTCCCCGGTACGACTGCACGTGTCTTGATAGGAATGTTCCCACCCCCCACCACCCCTCCACAGACGCAGATTTCGTCGTATTGTTATAGAGGTGTATAGGATGATCGCAGTGAATAATCAGGTACCACCACAATATAGGTTGAGTAAACACTTAATACGATTGCTATCGAGATTAATGCGTCTATGCCTTTGCGTTCAGGGCAATGCTGCTGGACATGCCGAGCCAGATCCGCCTCCAAGTGCACCCGTGGACGAGGATGATCAGTAAGCTCTAGATCTGGGACTCGCCGACCCCTGATCAGCCCTTCCATGACCTCCTACCAGTTTGTATCCCGCTCCCGTGCCCCCATGAGCCCCTCTTTGATCACTTGTACTCCCCTACTCTATTGTTCCCCGCTCCCGTGCCCTCCTGAACTTTGTATCCATTTTATTTTTTGATTTTTATAGAATTCATTCTTTTTACACGTGTTGTATGTTTTATGGTTAAATAATTGCTGATTGATCAACAAGTGTTTAACCCTAGTGTGCATTGAGAATTATCTGCTGGATTGAGATTGGATTTGTTGAGAATTTGTAATTACATGTTTGGGTATTAAAAAGATAAAAAAAAAATTATAATTTAATTTGATTTTTAGCGACGGATTTTATTACGTCGCTTAGAAGTCTCACTAGAATAAATTGTTCTTTAGCGACGAAAATTCCGTCGCTAAAAATAATAAACGATAGACTTTTAGGCGACGGATTATCCGTCGCTAAATCAGAAATTTTTAGCAACGGATAATCCGTCGCTAAAAATCTGTCGTCAAAACTTTTAACGACGCATTTTTTCGTCGCTAAATATTTTACACAATAAATTATTTTTAAAAAATAATTTAAATATAGAAAATATAATTAGCGACGGATATTCCATAACTAATTGTATTTTTGCGTCTGTCGTTCAAATTCGACTTTAGGCGACGGATTTTAAAATTTCGTCGCAAAACTTTTAGCAACGGGGTTGTAGCAACGAACTTTTAGCAACGGGATCTCCGTCGCCAAAAGTCCTTGGCAACGGATTTAGGACTTTTAGCGACGGAATTGTCCGTCGCTTAAAGTTCTTTTTATTGTAGTGGAAAGAAGGAGAGAGATTGTTGACCAGAAAAGCAAAGTTAATAAGGTTAGGGAGAGCAGTGCGGGTTACGAGCTTTTAAAGCAAGGAATGAGTACGAACAAATGGACTTAAAGATAGACTAGGGCCTTTGCAATGGACTTTAGAAATGGAAACGGGTATGTTTATATATGTATACATATGTATATATGTGTGTGGGCGTTGATCCGTATCGAACAATAGAGTTATCTAGCTCCGCATGTAATCGCTACTAAGATTAGCGGTTAGGCTTGCCTCCCCCTCCCTCACGCCTAAATTTTCCTGGGAATCAAGTCCGTTCTGAGCCGTATGTCGGTTTGTGGGCCCGTAACCGCTAGTAAGAGTTGTCGTGAATATAAAAAATATCGAATTTGAATTGTTTACAACCCTTAATGGACGACCAGATGACAGTTGAAGAAATAACTATTTCTCCATTGGCCCCCTGTGTATGTGTGTCTGTCTCTCTCTATATATACAGACAGACACACACACAGAGAGGGGGCCGATGGAGAAATAGTTATTTCTTCAACTATCATCTATATACATACATACCTACATACATGTGTATATTAATGAGCTCAAAAAAGTTGTTTACGTGTTACACAAACAAAATGTCAATGCCTTTTAGCTAACAAACGACGAGTTGTTCATAAGCAGCTATAGCGCCCTAGTCGTGGTAGCTCTTGTATTTTGGGGTTGCATTGCCAACGAAAAGGTGGTCAAAGTAATGGTGGAGGTAATTTTGCAGGTGGCAATGGCTTGATTGTGGTAGTGGTGGGGTGTTGGCCATGGAGGTTATTGCCATGCTATGGAGATGGTTTTCGTGCAATGGCTGCAGCGTCATTGTGGAAAAACAAAATTAACGCAATACTTAAAATTAAGTGGTAACTAAGTCCATTTTCGTTAAAATTTTAACAATTTTGAGACAAAACTTAATTCTTTTAGTGAAAAGCGATTAAGCGTTATAAAAAAGAATATAAAATAAAGTAGTAAAGATTTTAAGTTTTAAATGCTTGCCTGCGTTATCTCTCATCCTTTGCTTTTACTTAGTTGAATGGGTCAGATCAAACTCAAGGTACCCACTAAGTTTTGACTGCGCAATTTGAAAGCAGTTTAGTATTTATTTGGTCCAAAGGAAAATTTCTTTATGCGCATGACACTGCAACATTTGCAAATTTACATTTTGTCCCGAGAAGTTGTATTAACTTTATATTGCCATAAATTTGTAACTCAAAATCCATTTTTGTGATCTAAGTACCACAAAAAATATCAATTTACATTTTGTTGGACTGAATTTTCAAAGTATGTTACCAAAGGCATAATGATAATTGTAAACTAAATCTTACATAAAGGACTTGTTTCCAAAAACTGCATCGACATCACCATAATTTCATAAGCAGATAATAAACAAAAAGAAAACAAAAATGAAGAGATTGAGTCAAGATTGGTGAAAAAGGATACCATTGGTGTCAAGTAGTGGACATACCATCCCATTGATTGCCCGATCCAATTCAATATGCAACTCTAATCATTTGTTGAAAAGATTTTAGCCTTAATCCGAGTTGTAGTACTAACCCCGATATAGCGGGGTTATTGTTTTAGAAGCATTTTATAACGTCACTAAGTAAATGTCCTTACAATACTTATTAGCTATTATTGTCATTACACAAGAGGTAATAGTTCTTATTGCCAAAACTTTGTTCTCTGTTTTTCTTTAAACCACAATTGATCCATTTCATTTTTGACACATACAGTAACAGTTTAAGGGCCAACCCCTCCCTCTCCAATCCTACCTTGGACTAGGGGTGAAAAATTGAGTGGGTGAGTTGGGGTTGAGCGTGGATTAAGCTGGTTGAGTTTGAATAGATGACTAACCCATTTATATCCATTTCTTAGTGGGTCAATTGGATAATTCTTTAAATGAATGGGCGGATTCCACTCGTCAAACTATGGGTAGCCCATAATTAATATAATAAACTAAGCAATGTACTGCAATTTTCCAATCTATATGCTGCTTCATCTTCTTCAACTTGTCAAACACCACTGTCACCCACCGACAACCACAGCAGTCATTGCATATTAGCCACCAACCATAAACAACAACAAATGCAAGCACGACTGTTCAAACACCGCCACCACTCCATCCACCACTGTTTCTGTACAAAGCTGCCACTTTGACCAAAACCACCACCGCCATTCCATGCCACAATTATAGAACCTTGTATTTATAGAACTGCAGTTCTATTACAGACCATAACGAAGAAAGAGCCGTGATTATAGGGGGGTAATAAGGAAGACGGTGGCGTCGATAACAAATGGGTGGTGATAAAGATAGAGCGGCTATATAAGAAGACATGTAGTAACAATGACGACGATGTGTGATCATGAGTGGGGACAGTGGTGGGTACCTGTAGCCGAGTAATCGGCGGTGGTTGCCTATAGCGTCAGTAGCGACGGATGATTACTAGTGGCAACGACATGCTCAATTTAGCGGTTGGTCAAGAATGCTTTAGATTTGGTGTATTGATAAAAAAGTCATGGTTAGGTGGGCACCCAATTACAAACCACTTAAATTAGTGGGTTATTGGGTTCTAAATTTTTTTACCCATTTATATGCAAGTAGTTATCGTGTGATGCCAAGGGAAGTGGGTTCGTACTTACGTGGAGGTGCCACAAAGGCTGCAGTCCGAGTCAGCTTCCAAGTATGTTGATGTGAGACTCAGCAAGGGTGGAACAAGGGCAGAGACCAAGGGCTTCCCAGACAGAGCTTGAGGGTGGCAGTGCTGCGAGGGCGATAGCGCAGGATGAATATACGACGACAGTCACAGTCCGATGCTTAGGTCCAAAGTCAGGGTCCTGTATGTTTCTCTCTAGGATTCTAGAGTGAGAAAGTGAAAATGTGAGAGTGAAGAAGAAGTCCAACTTCTGGGTTCTGTCCTACTGAATTCTCAAGACCTCTATTTATAGAGATTGAGATGATGATGTCATAAACCGACACGTGGCGCTCCCCGGGAGTGACACGTCACCGGGGGGTCCACGGGTGCCGGTGCTCCACGGACTGTCGAATCGCATATTCATCCGGCCTGCCCCGCACAGCGTCGCTCTGTCTGTCTGGAAAGACTGGCTCCCACCGCATCGGTGTGGCCAGAGAACCCCCTTGATCTAGCCTCCAATCCAAGCCCTTGCGGAGTCCCACAGGCCTGGCAGCGGTGGGGAAGACCCGACGCCCAACTGCCAGGTGAACTAGGCGCGATGCCCTCCGAAGACCTGCTCCCGTCTCGGAGTGACCCGGGGGTCATAGTCCCTAGGGGTGCCGACGCAAGCCCCCAGTGCCGGAGCACGTAGGCCAGTCACGCAGGCACCCTGACGGAGATAGTGTCCCGGAGGAGTCGTCTATTCCGCAGGCCAAGGTAGCATCCCGGAGGAGCCGTCTACCCGGCCGGCCAAGGTAGCATCCCGGAGGAGCCGTCTACCTGGCGGAAGGGGAGTTGAAGAGCTCCCTGGCAGAGATAGTGTCCCGGAGGAGTCGCCTATCCCCGCGGGTGAGTCCTTGTGCCGGAGCACTCGGAGCGAGTCAAGGTAGCATCCCGGAGGAGCCGTCTACCCGACTGGCCGAGGTAGCATCCCGGAGGAGCCGTCTACCTGGCAGAAGGGGAGTTGAAGAGCTCCCTGGCAGAGATAGTGTCCCGGAGGAGTCGTCTATTCCGCAGGCCAAGGTAGCATCCCGGAGGAGCCGTCTACCCGGCTGGCCAAGGTAGCATCCCGGAGGAGCCGTCTACCTGGCGGAAGGGGAGTTGAAGAGCTCCCTGGCAGCGATAGTGTCCCGGAGGAGTCGCCTATCCCCGCGGGTGAGTCCTTGTGCCGGAGCACTCAGAACGAGTCAAGGTAGCATCCCGGAGGAGCCGTCTACCCGACTGGCCGAGGTAGCATCCCGGAAGAGTCGTCTACCTGGCGGAAAGGGAGTTGAAGAGCTCCCTGGCAGAGATAGTGTCCCGGAGGAGTCGTCTATTCCGCAGGCCAAGGTAGCATCCCGGAGGAGCCGTCTACCCGGCCGAGGTAGCATCCCGGAGGAGCCGTCTACCTGGCGGAAGGGGAGTTGAAGAGCTCCCTGGCGGAGATAGTGTCCCGGAGGAGTCGCCTATCCCCGCGGATGATGTACACTCCGGAGAGTGGGTTGAAGCATGTTCCATGACCAAGGCAAGGTGCGCATGGTGTGATGAATGAGTGTGGTGCCCGGGGGCATGATGACATGATTGTGGCGCATGGGCGCGATGAAGTGAGTAAGGTGCCGGGAGCACGTCTATGTCAATGGCGCGGCGCATGGGCGCGACGGAATGCGTAAGGTGCCGGGGGCATGTTTGTGTCAATGGTGGCGCATGGGCGCGACAGAGTGCGTAAGGTGCCGGGGGCACGTTGGTGTCAATGGTGGCGCATGGGCGCGACAGAGTGCGTATAGTGCCGGGGGCACGGTAGTGTGACAAAGAGCCTGGGGGCACGGCTGTATCAGCGGCGCGGCGCATGGGCGCGGCGAAGTGTTGGAGTGTGACGCCCGAACGTCGGTGACGGGGGTCACGGAGACGACGTCCGGGCGACGGATGATGAGCGTCGCAGAGTTGTGTCCGGGCGACGGGGTCGCGGAGTTGTGTCCGGGCGACGGGGGTCGCGGAGTTGTGTCCGGGCGACGGGGGTCGCGGAGTTGTGTCCGGGCGACGGGGGTCGCGGAGTTGATAGACGACGGAAGTTGCGAAGTTGATGGACGACGGACGACGGACCTCGGGAAGTTGAGGTACGAACGGAGGTCGGGAGGTTGTGGCAGGACGGACGTGGCGAGGTTGATGTACGAACGTCCGTAAGGTGATGCACGACGGACGTGGCGAGGTTGATGTACGAACGTCCGTAAGGTGATGCACGACGGACGTCACGAGGTTGATGTACGAACGTCCGTAAGGTGATGCACGACGGACGTCGCGAGGTTGATGTACGAACGTCCGTAAGTTGATGCACGACGGACGTCGCGAGGTTGATGTACGAACGTCCGTAAGGTGATGCACGACGGACGTCGCGAGGTTGATGTACGAACGTCCGTAAGGTGATGCACGACGGATGTCGCGAGGTTGATGTACGAACGTCCGTAAGGTGATGCACGACGGACGTCGCGAGGTTGATGTACGACGGACGTCGCGAGGTTGATGTACGAACGTCCGTAAGGTGATGCACGACGGACGTCGCGAGGTTGATGTACGAACGTCCGTAAGGTGGTGCACGACGGACGTCGCGAGGTTGATGTACGAACGTCCGTAAGGTGATGCACGACGGACGTCGCGAGGTTGATGTACGAACGTCCGTAAGGTGATGCACGACGGACGTCGCGAGGTTGATGTACGAACGTCCGTAAGGTGATGCACAACGGACGTCACGAGGTTGATGTACGAACGTCCGTAAGGTGATGCACGACGGACGTCGCGAGGTTGACGTCCGGACGACGGGCGAAGGGCGTCGCGAAGGATGCAAGGCCTCTTGAAGAGAAGTGAAGGTGCTAAGGATAGAGGCCAAAGGCCAACCCCTGGGGGCCGGCCAAGGCCAACCCCAAGAAAAGGCCGAGGCCGACCACAAGGGGGAGGCCGAGGCCGACCCCAAGGGGAAGGCCAAGGCCGAGGCCGACCCCAAGGGGGAGGCCAAGGCCAACCTCCTTGGGCAAGTGCCATGGCGCAGCGACGGACAATGTGCGAAGTGCGACGGTCGAAGCGTGATGCGGCGTCGCACGATGATGAGTTTCTTGGCGACGAAGGCGCGTAGAAGAAGTAAGAAGTGCACGTGACTTGAGCGTGCACGCTTTGACCGGTTGTGAGCGTTGAAAATGTATGTTGCTTGTGCGGACGTGTCATGCAAAATGGGACCATAGTGGGCCTTTGGGTGCGACCAGAATAGGTTGGGAACATAAGCCCCCTACGTGTGGTGTGCGCGGAGGGGTAACCCGAGCGGGCACCGCACGCATAAACACTTAGCAAGATTTTATGTTGTTTGGCCGGAGTGCTGTTGAGGTCGTCAATGCATGATGATGAAGAGTAGGTGGCTCGAGCCACCTCGTGCACCACCTACGAAAGCCTTGGGATGCTTGGGTGTTGACACAAGGGCATGATGATAGGGCGCAGGGGCGCGAGCATGTAAGCGGCGCCCGGGCGACGGATGACGGGCGTCGCGGAACCGTCATCCGGGCAATGGGCGACAAGTGTCGCGGAGACGGCGCATAGGTGCTGGCGACGGGGGTCGCGGAGACAGCGCACGGGCACAGACGACGGGCGTCGCGGAGACGGCGCTCGGGCGATGGATGACGAGTGTCGAATAATGAGTTGGAGGAGGTGGTTCGAGCTACCTCGCGCACCACCTACCAAAGATGTTGATGTCGAGGGACATCGTCATGAAGGGCGCGATAAGGGCGCGGTCGGACGTCGTGATGCGGGGGCAGTCCGCGACGGGCGCATGTGCGCGGGCAATGCACGTCGGTCTATGTTGCAAAAAAAAAAAAATTCGTTTTTTTTAAGTTGCCGGCCGAGGATGTTGGTGCTCGGTCGTTGGATGAATGCAGACAAGCCGAAGTTGGCGGGTAGACTTGGGTGTGGTGACCGAAGGGAAGAGGTTATGGGTTTGAAGAAAATAAGAAATTGAGGGGTTCTTGAAGGTGATGGTCATGGCTTTGGGAACGCCAAAAATAGGTGGCCTTGATGGTGGCCAAAGGGTGGAGGGTCGGCTTCGGGGTTGGCAAAGAAAGAAGGGGGGCGAGGCCGAGGGTGTGGTATTGAGGTTGGCCATGGGTGAAGAAAAAGGGATGAAGGTTGAAAGATGGGGGGAGGTGGGGGCCTTGGGTGGGGCGTGAAGGGTGTGGTGGGGGGGAAGGGAAGAGAGGGAAAGGTAAGGGGAATGAGGGAGGGGGGAAGGAGAGGGGCGGGGTCGGCCTAGGGGAGGGGGTTGGGGTGGCTGAGGCCGAAGTAGGGGATGGGGAAGATGGAGGGGAAGGGAAGGGGAAGAAGGGGGAGGAAGGGGGATGGCGGTGGCGGTGGGGTACCGCGGTGGCCGAGGCCGAGGGGTAGGGGGAGGGGAAGGAAGGGGAAGAGGGAGAGAGAGGAAGGGGAAGGGAGGGGGAGGGCCGAGGCCGAGGGGGTAGGGGGAGGGATGGCTGAGGCCGAAGGGGGATGGGAGAGGAAGGGGGAAGGGGAAGGGAGGCGGCGGCGGTGGGGTGCCGCGGTGGCCGAGGCCGAGGGGTAGGGGGAGGGGAAGGAAGGGGAAGAGGAAGAGGGGAGAGAGAGGAAAGGGGAAGGGAGGGGGAGGGCCGAGGCCGAGGGGGTAGGGGGTAGGGGGAGGGATGGCCGAAGCCGAAGAGGGATGGGGGAGGGGAGAGGAAGGGGGAAGGAAGGGGGAGGGCCGAGGCCGAGGGGGTAGGGGGAGGGAGGGCCGAGGCCGAAGGGGGAGGGGAGGGAGGGGGAGGAAGGGGAAAGGTGGGGCGGCGTGGTGAGAAGAAGAAGAAAGGGGAAGAAGTGGGGGCGGCGGCGGCGGGGTGCCGCGGGTGGCCGGTGGCGGGGGGAAGGAGGGCGGGGGAGAGAACGAGGTGCGGCCGGGGGGGTCGTCGCCGGCGAGGGAGCTGCTTGGTAGGAGGCCGAAGGGGGCGCCGCAAGGAGAAGAGGGCGGCGGCCGCGCATGAAGAGAAGAGAAAGAGAAAGAGATGAGGAAGAATTAGGGTTAGAAAATTAGGGTTTGGGAGGGAGAAGAAAGGCGCGGGTCGGGTCGCGGGTCAGGTCGCGGGTCGGTCTCAGCACTGAGAGAGAATGGGCCCGGGTCGGGGCGCGCGGGTCGGTTCGGGTTCGCGGGTAGGGTTAGTCAGATTTTTTGAAATTCAAATTCGAATAAAATAATAATAAATTTTTTTTAGAACAGCCCTAAAGAGGGAGCCCCCAAGAAGATTTTCACAATTTGCAAAATGGGTGTGAGAGAAAAAGGGATGGGAGAAGAATGAAGTTTTTCCATGAGAAAGAGAGAAGTTGTTTATGAAGTGGGGAAAGGGTGATGGGGTGTTGGATGGTGAGGGAGGAGAGGAAAATGTGAGAGGGAGAGTGATGAGAGCATGAATGTGAGGAGTAGTGGGAAAGATGAAAAACTTGAAAATTTTTCTAAGTGTTGAAATTTTTTTTTTTTGAGTTCGGGCAAGGATGCTAAGGGGAGGTCGTTGAGGGTGGTGATTGATGACCGGTTGCGAAAAAATGAAATTTTTTCTAAGTGTTGTGCTGAGACAAGGATGTCGAGGGAGACCGCTGAGGATGATCATCGATGACCGGTTGCGAAAAAAATGAAAATTTTTCTAAGTGTCAAGCAAAGTGAATGCAGGATGATAATGCGACCGTAGCAGCGCGGCTCGAGCCACCCCGCGCACCACGTACCAAGTCATTGCAATGTGAGGCCGAAGGGATTGGGAAGGGGTGAAGCCCCCAAGGGAGTGGGTGATGGTATGAAGAATGATATAAATAGACTTGTGTAAGAGCAATGTAGCTTGAAATTTTTTCTAAGTCTAAAAAATGTAACTTCATTGATAACGAAGGATAGACAGCATGCCTTGATACATGGGTATGACGTACATGGAAACTTGCAAAATGAACGAAAAAATTACAAGTGTGGAAAATGCACTAAGGCATGCCAAGGCTTGGTCGGGTAGGTCATATGTCCCGTACTTAGAGTTTGAGCTCTCCGGACGCAATCTTGTCGGCGAAGACAAACTTGAGGCCCCTGCACCACTTGAGGCCATGACCGACCTTCCGATGATAGGGGCAGTAGTTGTGATGGGCTAAGTCTTCCGGGGTAGGTTCATTGTCGACATTGGGCAGGGTTATGGCATTGTCGTCGATCCATGTCTCGAGGAGATTTCTAACAGTCTTCAAGTCACACGGGTATTCCGGGGCAGGCCTTGGGTGACCGCTCTTGTCAGGGCGCCCGTCCCTTCCTTGGGACTGACGCTTACGGTTGTTGTCGTCGTTACTAGCTGCTTCCATCGTCGCGGCCACGGCAATATGAGGTTGGGGCTTTGGGGTCTTTGACGGACCGACCGAGTCATAGGTGCGTCGTGCAGCTTCCTTGAGATGTCTCCAAGACCGAAGCTGGAGGTTTTCAAGGTAGACCCTGTAGGTGTCCTTCATGTTCTTGATGCAAATGGGTACAAGGGTTTCATCTTTGCTGAAGTCAGTGCACTCCAAGCACTTGTGATGAAATCGCGTAACATAGGTGTTGAGGTCTTCCCCGGGATTCTGGCGGATCCCGGCAATGTCAACGATGGTCACACGTTCCGTCTCATAGTGAAACTTGTCAAGGAAGAGCTGGACCATGTCGGACCATGAGTGGATAGTGCTATCAGGAATCTGATGATACCAAGAGTAGGCGAGGCCAGTCAGGGACTTGTGAAGTTCCTGAAGCTTGAAAGTGTCGTCTTTCCCGTAGTGCTCGAGGGAGCCACCAAAACGGGTGCGATGCTCGCGGGCGGTGCCATCTATGCCGCTGACCAAGGTGAAGGATGGTTGCTTGTACTTGACAGGGTAGGGCTTAGTAGCGAGGCTGCCAAAGTAGGGAGCATGACCTGACAGCTTAGAGGGGGAGTGGGGTAAGGATGACTGCTTGAGACGGTGAAGGAGGGCATCTAAGTCATGCTTGGTGACGTACGACGCATGTGAGGGCTTGTGCCCTGTCGTGATGATCCGAGCACCAGAGCCCCCAGACGGTACAACCTGAGGCATTGAGGGGATGACGATGGTAGAGAGGGGTTGGTGGTGGTGAGCAACTTGTTGGGGCATGGTTTGTACATGGGTAGTGTCAGCTGCTAGAGGCCGGTCGTCAGGAAAGGTCGACTGGAGTAAGCCGGGGGAATGACTTGTGTTTAGGTTTCGACTAGTTATGTTCGGGTTAGGCTCCATCTCAATTGATTCGTGAGTCTCCGAAGTGCTTCGAGCAAGGGCAATGCGTGGCGCCAGGGGCTGAGGTGCCGCGAGTCCTACTGTCGAGGGCCCGGAGGACCAAGGCAGCGGTGGTCGCGACACTGGGGCCTGAGCAGTGTCCAAAACTAGCCCAGGCCTTGAAGGTTGGATATGAGCAGGAGGGACCAAACCTGGATCTTGGGATAACACGGGGTGAGTAATGGGCACAGGGTGCGGAGCTCTAAGGCTTTGGGAAATCGGTGATTGTGAAGTCAAGACTTGGATTGATTTTTGCATTTCCACCATGGCTGTCATAAGAGTGGCTATAGTGGGCGAAAACTGCTGGATGGCCGTGTTGACTGCAACTTGTATGTCAGGTGCGGTAGTTTGTGGCTGGTCTTGGAGACGCATAGCACTAGTCCCTTCTTGTTCGCCGAGGTGATCCTCCTCTTGTACGGTGTGGATAAGGCCCTGGCTGGCAGCCCTCGTAACTTTTCGTTGTCTAGGCATGGAGACTGAGTGCGGAAGATAGACAAACTGCAGTACGATGCTCACCTCCCCAGCAGAGTCGCCAAATGATGCCAAGGAAATGGGTTCGTACTTACGTGGAGGTGCCACAAAGGCTGCAGTCCGAGTCAGCTTCCAAGTATGTTGATGTGAGACACAGCAAGGGTGGAACAAGGGCAGAGACCAAGGG
Source organism: Escallonia rubra (assembly GCA_033065855.1). Taxonomy (NCBI): domain Eukaryota; kingdom Viridiplantae; phylum Streptophyta; class Magnoliopsida; order Escalloniales; family Escalloniaceae; genus Escallonia; species Escallonia rubra. The sequence goes on along the minus strand of JAVXUO010000369.1, from coordinate 54,330 downwards.
CTTCCCAGACAGAGCTTGAGGGTGGCAGTGCTGCGAGGGCGATAGCGCAGGATGAATATACGACGACAGTCACAGTCCGATGCTTAGGTCCAAAGTCAGGGTCCTGTATGTTTCTCTCTAGGATTCTAGAGTGAGAAAGTGAAAATGTGAGAGTGAAGAAGAAGTCCAACTTCCATGTCCTGTACAAATGAATTCTCAAGACCTCTATTTATAGAGATTGAGATGATGATGTCATAAACCGACACGTGGCGCTCCCCGGGAGTGACACGTCACCGGGGGGTCCACGGGTGCCGGTGCTCCACGGACTGTCGAATCGCATATTCATCCGGCCTGCCCCGCACAGCGTCGCTCTGTCTGTCTGGAAAGACTGGCTCCCACCGCATCGGTGTGGCCAGAGAACCCCCTTGATCTAGCCTCCAATCCAAGCCCTTGCGGAGTCCCACAGGCCTGGCAGCGGTGGGGAAGACCCGACGCCCAACTGCCAGGTGAACTAGGCGCGATGCCCTCCGAAGACCTGCTCCCGTCTCGGAGTGACCCGGGGGTCATAGTCCCTAGGGGTGCCGACGCAAGCCCCCAGTGCCGGAGCACGTAGGCCAGTCACGCAGGCACCCTGACGGAGATAGTGTCCCGGAGGAGTCGTCTATTCCGCAGGCCAAGGTAGCATCCCGGAGGAGCCGTCTACCCGGCCGGCCAAGGTAGCATCCCGGAGGAGCCGTCTACCTGGCGGAAGGGGAGTTGAAGAGCTCCCTGGCAGAGATAGTGTCCCGGAGGAGTCGCCTATCCCCGCGGGTGAGTCCTTGTGCCGGAGCACTCGGAGCGAGTCAAGGTAGCATCCCGGAGGAGCCGTCTACCCGACTGGCCGAGGTAGCATCCCGGAGGAGCCGTCTACCTGGCGGAAGGGGAGTTGAAGAGCTCCCTGGCAGAGATAGTGTCCCGGAGGAGTCGCCTATCCCCGCGGGTGAGTCCTTGTGCCGGAGCACTCGGAGCGAGTCAAGGTAGCATCCCGGAGGAGCCGTCTACCCGACTGGCCGAGGTAGCATCCCGGAGGAGCCGTCTACCTGGCAGAAGGGGAGTTGAAGAGCTCCCTGGCAGAGATAGTGTCCCGGAGGAGTCGTCTATTCCGCAGGCCAAGGTAGCATCCCGGAGGAGCCGTCTACCCGGCCGGCCAAGGTAGCATCCCGGAGGAGCCGTCTACCTGGCGGAAGGGGAGTTGAAGAGCTCCCTGGCAGAGATAGTGTCCCGGAGGAGTCGCCTATCCCTGCGGGTGAGTCCTTGTGCCGGAGCACTCAGAACGAGTCAAGGTAGCATCCCGGAGGAGCCGTCTACCCGACTGGCCGAGGTAGCATCCCGGAGGAGCCGTCTACCTGGCGGAAGGGGAGTTGAAGAGCTCCCTGGCAGAGATAGTGTCCCGGAGGAGTCGCCTATCCCCGCGGATGATGTACACTCCGGAGAGTGGGTTGAAGCATGTTCCATGACCAAGGCAAGGTGCGCATGGTGTGATGAATGAGTGTGGTGCCCGGGGGCATGATGACATGATTGTGGCGCATGGGCGCGATGAAGTGAGTAAGGTGCCGGGAGCACGTCTATGTCAATGGCGCGGCGCATGGGGGCGACGGAGTGCGTAAGGTGCCGGGGGCATGTTTGTGTCAATGGTGGCGCATGGGCGCGACAGAGTGCGTAACGTGTCGGGGGCATGTTTGTGTCAAGTGTGGCGCATGGGCGCGACAGAGTGCGTATAGTGCCGGGGGCACGGTAGTGTGACAAAGAGCCTGGGGGCACGGCTGTATCAGCGGTGCGGCGCATGGGCGTGGCAAAGTGTTGGAGTGTGACGCCCGAACGTCGGTGACGGGGGTCACGGAGACGACGTCCGGAAGACGGACGATGAGCGTCGCGGAGTTGTGTCCGGGCGACGGGGTCGCGGAGTTGTGTCCGGGCGACGGGGGTCGCGGAGTTGTGTCCGGGCGACGGGGGTCGCGGAGTTGATGGACGACGGAAGTTGTGAAGTTGATGGACGACGGACGAGGGACGTCGTGAAGTTGATGTACGAACGGACGTCGGGAGGTTGTTGCAGGACGGACGTCGCGAGGTTGATGTACGAACGTCCGTAAGGTGATGCACGACGGACGTCGCGAGGTTGATGTACGAACGTCCGTAAGTGACGGACGGCGGACGTCGCGAGGGTGATGCACGGACGTCCGTAAGGTGATGCACGACGGACGTCGCGAGGTTGATGCACGAACGCGAGGTTGATGCACGAACGTCTGTAAGGTGATGCACGACGGACGTCGCGAGGTTGATGTACGAACGTCCGTAAGGTGATGCACGACGGACGTCGCGAGGTTGATGTACGAACGTCCGTAAGGTGATGCACGACGGACGTCGCGAGGTTGATGTACGAACGTCCGTAAGGTGATGCACGACGGACGTCGCGAGGTTGATGTACGAACTTCCGTAAGGTGATGCACGACGGACGTCGCGAGGTTGATGTACGAACGTCCGTAAGGTGATGCACGACGGACGTCGCGAGGTTGATGTACGAACGTCCGTAAGGTGATGCACGACGGACGTCGCGAGGTTGATGTACGAACGTCCGTAAGGTGATGCACGACGGACGTCGCGAGGTTGACGTCCGGACGACGGGCGAAGGGCGTCGCGAAGGATGCAAGGCCTCTTGAAGAGAAGTGAAGGTGCTAAGGATAGAGGCCAAAGGCCAACCCTTGGGGGCAGGCCAAGGCCAACCCCAAAAGAAGGCCGAGGCCAACCACAAGGGGGAGGCCGAGGCCGACCCCAAGGGGAAGGCCAAGGCCGAGGCCGACCCCAAGGGGGAGGCCAAGGCCAACCTCCTTGGGCAAGTGCCATGGCGCAGCGACGGACAATGTGCGAAGTGCGACGGTCGAAGCGTGATGCGGCGTCGCACGATGATGAGTTTCTTGGCGACGAAGTCGCGTAGAAGAAGTAAGAAGTGCACGTGACTTGAGCGTGCACGCTTTGACCGGTTGTGAGCGTTGAAAATGTATGTTGCTTGTGCGGAGTGTCATGCAAAATGGGACCGTAGTGGGCCTTTGGGTGCGACCAGAATAGGTTGGGAACATCGTGTCTATTTGCGTATCTTTTATGTGGATCGAGTTGAACTCAAATGAATTTGGGTTGTGATTGCTACCTCTCTTCTGACTAACTAAATGTGAATTCAATAAGAGGGTGACACATGAACCCTAAACAAAATAGAATGTTGGATTTTGTTGTGTGCCAATATAGGACATCAAGAATAATATTACCTAGTAGGAAGTAAACATGCCTTCCGGGAACTTCAAACCAGCTTCGTACCTTATCTGGTACTAACCACTTGGACAGTCTCGCTATAGGCTAGAGATGTCAAAGGGCCGGGCTTGGGCCGGCCCAGCCCAAGCCCATCGGGCCTGCAAACGGGCCGGGCCAAGAGAGGGTGAAAACGGGCCGGGCGAAGGGAATCCTAGGCCTGGTCCAGGCCCAGGCCCTAAGCCCAATATTTAGGGCCGGGCTTGGGCCGGGCCCGGGCCCTTTTTTTTTTTTTGAATTAAAAAAACTGAAAAAAACTCATATAAAGGATGAAGTATGCAACTGAAACTTATAAGTTAACCAATGTGTTGGAAATGGGAAAATGTACATCCCTGTTCTCTATAATTCCTGGAGACTTTGCTTTCTCTCGTCGTTGCAGAGCACGGTCATCTCATTTTCCACTTATATATACGTACAAGGTAGATGCATCCACCACTTCAGCAAATATCCCACTGTGGAAAAACTTTATATAATCTGAGGCTTTCATATACAACTCTCTATGTATATTGTTTCTGAGTTACAGCTCTCTAATTTTTTAGAAGTTTTCCCTCTCTTTTTCTCTGCCCAGCCTCTTTTTCCTGCTACACTAACTTGTGCACCTTTAAATGTACCATATCAGGACATAAATCGAGTCTACAAACATGAGAATGATCCATTAAAGAGCTCAAGGGGACACAACCATGTAGGTTGATTCTGCATAAAAGAAAAGGTGTCAATTCTACTTGTATTCTGCCCGGACATGTATTCTGTAACATGTGTTTCATCTTGTCTCTTAGAAATTCTGAATTAAGTACTTTGGAACGAAACTTTGATTTACACTGAAAAAAGAATAGGCTGAATAGTACACTCTTCAAGTTCTTGAACTAAATAGAATGCCATATGCTGGAGTTTATGCAGTAAGGTACTTATGACTATCCACAGCAATTCCCCAGCAACATGCATCCCCAGATCCTGCTAGTAAAGTAAGGCTCTACTCAAACGTATTCACAATCAACAATTCCACAGACATAGAAGAGAAAACGATGGATATTTTTAATAATATACAAGGCAAAGCATAGTTTCTCTATAACTAATCAAATCCATCATATGTTGACGTTCCCCGACCCAACTCGTCAATGATTATCAACGACTTATGAGTAGCTCCTTTCAGAATTGATGCAGTCTCCAGCATTTCTTTCGGAAAATCTAGCTTTTCCGAAAAGCTAGATTTTCAAAAAAAAGTGGGGCCAAAAAAGGGCCAAATCCGGGCCACCTGGGCCGGGCCAAACCCGGGCCAAATCGGGCCGGGCCGGGCCGGGCCATTTTCGCTGGATTTTGCGGCCTGGTCCAGGCCCAGGCCCCAGGCCCCCTTTTTTTGGGCTTGCACTGTTCACCTTCAGGGCCGGGCCAGCCCGGGCCAAAACGGGCCGGCCCGCGGGCCGCCCGGCCCAAATGACATCTCTATCTACTATAGGTGAATCTTCAGTGGTTCTTACATCCATATTAAAGTATTAATGCAAAATAATTGCAGCACCAATGGACCTGCCACAACATAAGCCATTAGAAAACCTGGTTAATGGACATTAAATTAGTGATTTGGATCCCATCGTGTGGGATAGTTTTCGGCTTTGTGTTCTCTGATATTTAAAATACATGTCTTTTGGACCTTTTTACTGCGATGATAGCATGAAATTCTACTTTTAGCCCAAAAAACAAAAACCATAAGCTATTAGAAGGTAAGAGTGAAGTGAAAAACTGATATTCTAGAGTTTTTAATTACTAACTTTTCGAAGCAAAGGCTGCATGTTGTCACGGTAAACTTGGCAGCAATAAACAAGTTTCAGTATGATCATCCCCAAACTAATACAGGATTACTCGATGGATTTGCATTTAGCAATGTGCACTCTCTTTGATTTTGCCAGCTAAAACCACTGGAAAACAATAAGGAACACCATCTCACGCAGGTGGATCGATCTTAAACAATTTCCCTAAGTTGGGGGATGACAAACTTGAGAAAAACAACGAGAACATAAACCAAAGTTGCCATTTCTTGTTGATACAGCTTTTGCATCAACTTTCGCTACAAATGTGTTGGAATACAATGAACCAAAAGAAGAGGATGCAACTCACATCCCTCTCTTCATACCTCACCTTCAGTTAAGACGTGAGAACAGGTGATTTGCAATCTTCTCCGTTTCCCGGATGTGGAAATGTGAGAGGTGGACGAAGAGAAAGCCTTTCCGGCGAACCGCACAAGTTGGCTTCAATTAGTGAGATATGATGGTTCGTAGAAAGCGCCTTTAGTACTTTTTTTTTGGGGACCACAGCTTAAAGCATGTCTCTTTGGAATGATGATTGAGTGATACCGTACTATACTATAAGCATAAGGAGTTTTGTGTTCGTGCTTTCCCACTACATGGTTAATTGCATATATGTACTGTATTTTATAGAAAGAATTGATGCACGTGATTTGTACAGCATATAATACCTGAAGCAATTTCACAAGTATTAGTAACCACTTGGGGAGTGTCAATAGGGTTATTTTGTTTTTGTGTAGTGGACAAGTTCTTGTCTATTTTATTTATACTAATTAATTTTTGTCCATACTAAATATAAAGGACCGTCTTTTTTAGTGTAAGACCTTTTTCGATGTTACATGATTACCTATCTAAAGTATTGACGTTTAGCGTAACAAGAAAATTGTTAAAAATGACACGAAACAAAAACTTAAATAGTAAATAACTGTAGAAAACATGTTTTGTTTCCATAATCTTTTTTATCAAATGTGACAGTAAACACTTATACGCGATACTTGATTTCCTTAGCAAAATTCATATTATTCACTTTATTTTTCGCGCGCCCATCGCTTGTAATACGTTAACTACTTAATAATTAAGGTATCTAAATAACAAAACATGGTTTTCTTGTCTATACAAAACATGTAAAAAGGCAAAGGTTTATTGTGCTTGTTGCTGCTAGAATATTGATCGGGAACCACAGCCGGGAAATGGACCTGCAAAATAGAAAACGGAGTGACTGCCGGGGGTGTTCCGGCGGAGGAAGCTTCGATGCTAAAGTCAGAATGTTGCTACAGGGGGTAGAGCTCTGAATAGCAGAAATGCACTAGGTGTGCATGTGTGTCAACCTGTCTGCGTACCTGAGACTTTCCACATGATATAGGCTTATCTTCCAAATCCCTGATCACCTCGGAACTCTTTTCTGATTGGTTTGGACACCCACTAGAATCATCTTAGGACTCTCATAGATCATGTCGCTATCTCTTGGGGGATAGCATCAGTGTTCTACCAGGACTCTGACACCTCGGGTAGAGTCTCTCCCAGATACAAGATCTTCTGTTGACCCGGGGATGACCTTGCCACGTGTCGTCACTTAATTGGGCGAGCAGATTTAGCCATATCATAATGCCCCCTACTTTTGACGGTTCTTCTAAAGGACAACCAAAAGCACATAAGATGAAAGAAATAATCCGAATCGGTCTAGCTGAAGCCCCCTTTTTTCCGTTATCTATTTTTGGGAAGAGTTACGAAAAATAGTGTTTAATAGATCTGCTCGGATAGTCTGCTCGGGCAGTCGGCTTGGGCGGCCTGGTCGGGCAGTCTGCTCGGGAAATCTGCTAGGGAAAGCTACTAGGATATGGAACCAGCAGGTGCTGGAGTAGCACTCTGCTCGGGCAGTCTGCTCGGGCATGGTCTTTAGCATATGCTTGAGCATTCTGCTCGGGAGACCTGCTCGGGAGGTTTGCTCGGGCAGTCTGCTCGGGAATGGTCTCTAGCTGGTGCTTGAGCACTCTGCTCGGGCATGGTCCCTAGGTGGTGCTTGAGCACTCTACTCGGAAGACCTACTCGGGCAGTTTGCTCGGCAAGTTTGCTCGGGACACCTGCTCGGGCATGGTCTTTAGCAAGTGCTTGAGCATTCTGTTAGGGAAACCCGCTCGGGAAGTTTGCTCGGGCAGTATGCTCAGGCATGGTCTCTAGCTGGTGCCTGAGCACTCTGCTCGGCAAGTCTGTTTAGGCAGTCTGCTCGGGCATGGTCTTTAGTAGGTGCTTGAGCACTCTACTCGGGCAATCTGCTCGGGTATGGTCTTTAGCAGGTGCTTGAGCACCCTACTCGGGAGACCTGCTCGGCCAGTCTGCTCGGGCATGGCCTTTAGCTGGTGCTTGAGCACTCTGCTCGGGCATGGCCTTTAGCTGGTGCTTGAGCACTCTGCTAGGGAGACCTGCTCGGCCATCTTTCCTGCCACGTGGCAGGGGCTTTTAAGGTATTTTTGGGAAACGAACAGGTTCAACGGTCCCTTTTACCGCCACTACAAAGGCGGTTTCAAAATAAATTTTGAAATTTATTGCTCCGAAGATCGCGCCAGACAGATACAATGAATGTTGCCGCCAACTTAGGAGCGATTACACAAGCACTTTCTATATAATGAACTTGCAAGCTTCATTTGCCCCCCTGCTATTCATTCTCTTCGGGCTCGGCTCAGTCTAACCAAGTAAGTTCTCCTCCTCATTCTTTCTTGTTAGGCGCTTTATTTGTTTCCCTTTCATAGTTTCCCTTATTAGATTCTCACTAGAGAATGTCTTTAACATCATTGAGTAGTTCTTCATCGTCCTCAACTAAGTCCACAGAAAATACCTTAGAAAGTGATTCAGAAAGTAGATCTTCTCAAGTAGGCACCTCAACTTCTATGAGTAAAGTAGGAACTTCTAACCCTTAGGCCAGCACTTCGTTCCCCAGTAGGGATGTACTAGGGGATATCAAGGACGAAGCAGAAGAAAAACTTGATGAAGATACTTGGTTCACCTCAGATGAAAAGAGGAACAAGATGACCAAAGAAGACATAATAGAACTCTTGGAAGAATTTCCATTGCCTTCTCCATTCTCTACTTGAGTTCTAGCACTCCAAGAACCCGCCAACTATGGCACGGATCTGAAAACAAGTGTCTATGAGGTCTAGATAAGGTCTGGCTACAGAATGCCTACGCACCCATTTGATGTTGCCTTTTTTAACCACTACAAAATGGCGCCTGGTCAACTTGTTCCCAATGGTTGGAGAAAACTTGTTGGCTTAATCTACCTTGTTCAAACTTCGGGGTATCCGATGACAGTCAACGACTTTATGAGGCTTTACCTTGAGGTATGCTTTATAAAGAATGTAGCCAAAAGTGTGGGATGATATTACATCCACAACAGGGTTAGGGTGATCAAAGGAGGTCCTAAATCCAACAAAGGTTGGCACTCAAGGTATTTCTTCACACAGCGCTCAAATGGCAAATAGGAGTTTCCCAGAAAATGGAATGACTTCTGTAAAGACTTTGAAAAGAAAGGCTTTCTAGCTCCCAATGCTCTCACGAAGACCCTCCTTGATCACATGAAGAGAAGGGGCAGTCTTTGTACTGATGAAGCCCTAACTGACCAAGAGATGCGGCATGCGGGGCTTATTCCTCCTGCCCCTGCTAGGCCTATTCCTCCAACCCCAGTTGTAGAACCCCATGTTGTTTTGAGGGGAAGGACTTCAGAGTTAGCAACGGGAACGTCTTCTTCTAGGACTCCGAGTCTAGGTAGAATCTATAGCTATGTTTATCTCATTCTTTCCCTTATTGACTTTGATTACTTTAACTGGCTTCATTCTTTCTACAGAGATGTCTGGCAAAGGTGAAGGTGGTAAATGAGACTTCTTCGGGCTATTGCAAAAGGCTTCCAAAGGGAAGAGAAAAGAGGGTACATGTGAAGGCTCTTCTCCCACTATGAAGAGACTTCGCGTTCCTACTCATCCCGCTCTTCCGCTTGTGGTTGAGGAACTTTCTATTGACAAGGATCTTATTTTTTGCCCAAGATGGACAATCAAGAGAGGCGATTCTGGCATGCCCAGCTCGCATGTCTCTGCTCAGCATTTGTTTCATGGGGTGCTACCTGTCGACAAAGTAATTTTGTAGAATCAGCCCCACGAGGCTTTCGCTATGGCCCATGTTCAGGCCGTATACAACGTAACTCCTGTTACTCTTGTAAACCCTTAACCGGCATTTTTCCTCTCTTTTACATAATTGTCTTTCTTCCTTTTTGTATTCAGGCTTGCTGTTATAGCAGCCAGATGCAAGATAGATTTTCTATGGCGATGGATGTGGCGTGCAAAGCGGAGACCGAGAAAAGAGCGGCCATGAGCAAGGCTGACAAGCTGGGCAAAGAAGTCGATGACCTGAAGGTGGAGAATACAGAACTGCTCGCCAAGGTTAATCGCCCGGAGAAGAGATGTGAGAAGCTGAAAAAGGCCGAAGCTGATGCTGGAAATAAAGATATCCAAGCTTTTCTTGACGGCACAACAGGGGAGGAATGGCTACGGAGGTGTACAGAGGATGGTCTCTCTATTTTTCAAGAACGTTTTTAGAAAGCCAAGGACTTGATGGTCGCCAAATATCCTAGCCTCTTTCTTGAGGACATAGTGGTACCAACTTTTGACTCACCGTTAGGGGAGACCGCCGCTCCTACTGAAGTTGGAGACGCTGTTTCCCAAGGGGATAGAGGTGCCAGATCCGGGAATGCTCCAACACCTTAGGATAGCTTATGCTCGCTTCCTTTGTAATTCTCTTTTATGATTCACCAAGTACTCTTGTTGCCCCCAGAGGTTTATCAATTAACATGTTTTTTCACCATCCCTTGGAAGGGTACGCATTATTTTTGCAACTGCGTTCTTAGCTATCACATCTTGCAATGTTTTTACTTTGACACGAGCCCTTATCGTCGGCTAAAGGCTGGCAAAAAAGCCTCGCACTCACGCTTGACCAGGTTTCAAATTAACAAAAAGGGTGGGGGGACGATCCCCCACTTGGTTTTGTCATTTCTCAGGCTAGAACTAAAGCTAGACCGTGTTAGGTAACACTTATGTCTTACCCTATCACGTTGGGTGATATGTTCTTGAGCAATTCAATCTTGCTGCTTGGGCATTTGAGTGTATATCATTCTTGAGAACTTTAAATAACTCTGCTTGAGCGACAAGTTGAGAAACATACTAACATATTGAAAAGAAAATTATTCGTTACTTAATGAAAAAGATTGCGATTACAACGGGAATTATGCATCCATGTTATTCATCCGACTAAAGACTATTCTACTCTCCTACCAAAAAGAAAGTGTCTTCTCACTCTTACAAGATACTATTGATAATAACGCCGTAGGTTTTTTACATTCCGAGTTCGAGGGATAGGATCCCATGAAAGTATTTCTAATAATGAGTAAACACCTGGTCTGAGTACTTTCAATATTCTGTAAGATCTTTCCCAGTTTGGCAAGAGCCCAGTTTGGCAAGAGTTTCCCAATAGCGGCTTTTGGATCTGAAACTTCCAACTTTCTGAGGACTAAATATCTGATTCGAAATAATCTTGTTCGAACTCTTCGATTGTAATGCCGAGCAACCCTCTGCTTTGTTGAAATCATTCGCTCCAGGGCTTGAGCCCGTACGTCATTTAGGAGGTCGAGATTTCCTCAAAGGTTCGCCTCATTCTCTTCTTCTGAAAAATGCAATACTCGAACTGTTGGGAATCCTACTTCTACTGGCAAGAGTGCCTTTGTCCCAAAACATAACAGAAATGGAGTCTCTCCCGTGACAGAGTGGGGTGTCGTGCGGTATGTCCAAAGTACTTTAGGGAGCTCATCTACCCATGCCCCCCTCTTTTCAAACCTTGAAGGATGTTCCTATTCATATTATCCGTCTGTTCATTTGATTAAGGATGAGCCACTGACGTGAAATGAAGATTAATAGAAAGGCTTTCACAAAAGTTCTAAAAATTGGATTTGTCGAACTGTTTTCCATTATCCGTGATCAGGACCCTTGGAACCCCAAAGCGACAAACGACATTCTTCCAGAAGAACTCTTCACACTTTGCTGCTGTTATAGTAGCCAGCGGCTCAGCCTCGGTCCACTTTGTGAAATAGTCGATGGCGACTATCACAAAACGTCTTTGACCCGTTGCCATTGGGAATGGACCCAAAATATATCGCGAAAGGAATTGGAGAGGCCAATATGTTAAGTGGAGTTGTCGGCGTATGTGAGAGTGGAGCAAACTTCTGGCATTGATAGTACCTTCTCGCGAAGCTGACTGCGTCATTTTGCATTACTGGCCAGTAGTAACCTTGCCTCAAGATCTTATGGGCTAGATTTCGTCCTCCCAAGTGTTGCCCACAGATACCTTCGTGAAATTCCCGCATAGCATATTCTGCCACTCTGAGGCTTAGGCACTTGAGGTATGGCGAACTGAAGGACTTCATGTAAAGGGCCCCATCTACAAGAGCATATCAAGCAGCTTTAGCACGCAGATTGCGTGCTTCACTCTGTTCTTCAGGTAATGTTCCCGAAGTGAGGTATTACACAATTGGGTCCATCCAGCAAGGCTCTAGCTCAACTATGTCAATCTATGCTGAGGGTCGAATACTCCGCTTGAAAGAGCTTAATATATACTGCTCGAGAAAACTCTGAGATATCCATAGAAGTAGCCTCGATAGGGATCTGCTTGGGCATTCTGATCCCTTGGTATGTGGCCGATTGCAAAATTTTTGAATTTAGAGGCCAGAGTTTTCACAGCCTGAAGATATTGGATCATTCTCTCATCTCTGGCTTCGTATTCCCCCAAAATATGTTTCACCACTAACTAGGAATCGCTATGTACGGAAAAAGAGTCCACCCTTAGTGAATGTGCCAGTCTTATACTTGCCATAAGCGCTTCATATTCGGCCTTATTGTTCGACGCCTAGACGTCAAAGTGAAGAGCGTATTCAATCACAAACTTCTCTGGACTGATCAATATAAGTCTCACTCCACTGCCACCTAGCTTCGATGAGTCATCAACATAAAGAAGCCAAGGGTCTAGGGTTTCAGAGAGATCTAACTGTAGGGGGTCTTCTGGCACAGTGCATTCAACAACGAAATCTAATAAGGCTTGAGCCTTAATTGCGACACGAGGTTTGTATTTGATGTCAAACTCCCCCAGCTCTACTGACCAATTAACCAGTCTCCCCGATGCTTCAGGACTTTGTAGAACCTTCCCCAGAGGCTGGTCGGTTAAGACCGTGATTGTATGCGATTGGAAGTAAGGTCGTAGTTTTCTGGCCGAAGTAATGAGGGCCAGGGCCATCTTGTCTATTCGAGGATACCTTGTTTCCGCATCTTGTAGAACCGTACTCACATAGTAAACAGGCTTCTGCTTGTCATTCTCCTCCCGAATCAAAACAGCACTTATGGCTACCTAGCTAACTGATAGATAGAGAAATAGGTCTTCACCTGTAACTGGCTTGGTGAGAAGAGGTGGAGATGTCAAATACTGCTTGAATTGTTCAAAAGATTTCTAGTACTCCTCGGTCCAAGTGAAATCTTTTGCCTTTCTGATAGCCCTGAAGAAGGGCAGACACCTTTCCGCTGACTTAGACATGAATCTTCCCAAAGCTGCGATTCTTCCCGCAAGTTCTTTGTAACACCCCGATATTTTTCGGATCTAATTACAAACTTTAGCGACAAATTGGTGAGCAATATTTCTGTCAATTTTAGAAACCATTAATTATAATCTAACGCTAACAGTTATAAGGGATAATGATTGAAGTGCTTAGTGACGATTAGCGTAATTGAAATTTTATCGACAAAATTTTTTAGCGACAAATGGACATGTTGGGTTTCTTTTACTTTTTTTTTTAATGAGGGTTTTCATTATGTGTATATGTATATATCAGACATTGTTGTGGCAGCCGACTAAGGGCTCCATTTCAGCCGTCACAGCCACAACCGAGAGAGAGAGAGAGAGAGAATACGCAGAGAGGATTAGAGAGCAGGAGAACGGGACAAGGGAAGAGATCAAGAAGATTTTTCCCGGCGATCAGCCTTGATTTCTCGGTAAGCTTTTATATTTAACGTTTCTTCTCTAATATTTAACATAACTACATCTTAAGGGGGGAGGTGTGAGAGAACCCAGAAGAGTTTTCCTTTCGTATATTGAAAACTGCCGTAGTCCGCAAATTCGAAACAATTGTGTAGAGTATATATTGTAAGTTATGGCTGTTACGTATATTTATATCTACGTATGGGTTGGATCTGTGTTGACATGGTTTCGGTTTGTGAGAGTTTTGTGTGGGAGAAGAATAGAAAAGGGTCACTGCGGTGGGGCAGTCGATGTCGTCGTGGTGCGTTATGTAGGATGTACGTGTGATCGTGTAAACTGTGAGGATTGGTTTAATGGGTCTGCCGTGAGTTTAGTATGTGGCATTTTTTATGCATGGGTGTGGAAGTTGTGTGCCTTGGAGTCTATTCGTAGGTGTTATGAGATAGGGAAATAAGTGGCTGCCGTAAATGCTGTATGGAGGAAACATTTGTGCGTGGGTTAGAGTTGTGGGATATGGGTTGTGAAGAAAAGAGATGAGGGAGTGGATGATGTATTTTGTATGGGTGCCGTTAGTGAGGACGGTTGAACAATCAGGAGGAACACCACCGCATGAGGTAGTGGGTTCAATGGCCACAATGGCCGTGAGTTCGTGGGTTATCAGTGGGTGTAAGGGCGCAGCTGGGTCGCGAGTTTGTGGGTTGTTGTGTGTGTGAGTTAACTGCGGTGTATATATATAGGTGTTCCCAACCCATTTTGGTCGGACCCAAAGGCCCACTACGGCCCCATTTTGCATGACACGTCCGCACAAGCAACATACATCTTCAACGCTCACAACCGGTCAAAGCGTGCACGCTCAAGGAACGTGACCAATCCTCATGACGCTTCGATCGTCGCACTTCACCCGTCGCCCGTCGACGCGCCATGGCACTTGCCCAAGGGTTGGCCTTTGGTCTCCATACTTAACATTTTTCACTTCTCTTCAAGAGGCCTTGCAACCTCGCGACGTCCGTCGTGCATCACCTTACGGACGTTCGTACATCAACCTCGCGACGTCCGTCGTGCATCACCTTACGGACGTTCGTACATCAACCTCGCGACGTCCGTCGTGCATCACCTTACAGACGTTCGTACATCAACCTCGCGACGTCCGTCGTGCATCACCTTACGGACGTTCGTACATCAACCTCGCGACGTCCGTCGCGCATCACCTTACGGATGTTCGTACATCAACCCCGCGACGCCCGTCCTGCAACAACCTCCCGAAGTTCGTTCGTACACCCACTTCACGACGTCCGTCACCCATCAACTCCGCGACCCCCGTCGCCCGGACACAACTCCGCGACCCCCGTCGCCCGGACACAACTCCGCGACCCCCGTCGCCCGGACACAACTCCGCGACCCCATCGCACGGGCACAACTCCGCGACACCCATCGCCTGGACACAACTCCGTGACCCCGTCGCCCGGACACAACTCCGCGACCCCCGTCGCCCGGACACAACTCCGCGACCCCCGTCGCCCGGACACAACTCCGCGACCCCGTCGCCCAGACACAACTCCACGATGCTCATCATCCGTCGCCCGGACGTCATCTCCGTGACCCCCGTCACCGACGTCCGGGCGTCACACTCCAACACTTCGCCGCGCCCATGCGCCGCGCCGCTGATACAGCCGTGCCCCCAGGCTCTTTGTCACACTACCGTGCCCCCGGCACTATACGCACTCTGTCGCGCCCATGCGCCACCATTGACACCAACGTGCCCCCGGCACCTTACGCACTCTGTCGCGCCCATGCGCCACCATTGACACAAACATGCCCCCGGCACCTTACGCACTCCGTCGCGCCCATGCGCCGCGCCATTGACATAGACGTGCTCCCGGCACCTTACTCACTTCATCGCGCCCATGCGCCACAATCATGTCATCATGCCCCCGGGCACCACACTCATTCATCACACCATGCGCACCTTGCCTTGGTCATGGAACATGCTTCAACCCACTCTCCGGAGTGTACATCATCCGCGGGGATAGGCGACTCCTCCGGGACACTATCTCTGCCAGGGAGCTCTTCAACTCCCCTTCCGCCAGGTAGACGGCTCCTCCGGGATGCTACCTCGGCCAGTCGGGTAGACGGCTCCTCCGGGATGCTACCTTGACATGCTCCGAGTGCTCCGGCACAAGGACTCACCCGCGGGGATAGGCGACTCCTCCGGGACACTATCTCTGCCAGGGAGCTCTTCAACTCCCCTTCCGCCAGGTAGACGGCTCCTCCGGGATGCTACCTCGGCCAGTCGGGTAGACGGCTCCTCCGGGATGCTACCTTGACATGCTCCGAGTGCTCCGGCACAAGGACTCACCCGCGGGGATAGGCGACTCCTCCGGGACACTATCTCTGCCAGGGAGCTCTTCAACTCCCCTTCCGCCAGGTAGACGGCTCCTCCGGGATGCTACCTCGGCCAGTCGGGTAGACGGCTCCTCCGGGATGCTACCTTGACTCGCTCCGAGTGCTCCGGCACAAGGACTCACCCGCGGGGATAGGCGACTCCTCCGGGACACTATCTCTGCCAGGGAGCTCTTCAACTCCCCTTCCGCCAGGTAGACGGCTCCTCCGGGATGCTACCTTGGCCGGCCGGGTAGACGGCTCCTCCGGGATGCTACCTTGGCCTGCGGAATAGACGACTCCTCCGGGACACTATCTCCGTCAGGGTGCCTGCGTGACTGGCCTACGTGCTCCGGCACTGGGGGCTTGCGTCGGCACCCCTAGGGACTATGACCCCCGGGTCACTCCGAGACGGGAGCAGGTCTTCGGAGGGCATCGCGCCTAGTTCACCTGGCAGTTGGGCGTCGGGTCTTCCCCACCGCTGCCAGGCCTGTGGGACTCCGCAAGGGCTTGGATTGGAGGCTAGATCAAGGGGGTTCTCTGGCCACACCGATGCGGTGGGAGCCAGTCTTTCCAGACAGACAGAGCGACGCTGTGAGGAGCAGGCCGGGTGAATATGCGATCTGACAGTCCGTGGAGCACCGGCACCCGTGGACCCCCCGGTGACGTGTCACTCCCGGGGAGCGCCACGTGTCGGTTAATGACATCATCATCTCAATCTCTATAAATAGAGGTCTTGAGAATTCATTTGGAGGATAACATTTGGACATTTTCACTTTCTCACTCTAGAATTCTAGAGAGAGAAACATACAGGACCCTGACTTTGGACCTAAGCATCGGACTGTGACTGTCGTCGTATATTCATCCTGCGCTATCGCCCTCGCAGCACTGCCACCCTCAAGCTCTGTCTGGGAAGCCCTTGGTCTCTGCCCTTGTTCCACCCTTGCTGTGTCTCACATCAACATACTTGGAAGCTGACTCGGACTGCAGCCTTTGTGGCACCTCCACGTAAGTACGAACCCACTTTCCTTGGCATCATTTTGGCGACTCTGCTGGGGAGGTGAGCATCGTACTGCAGTCTGTCTATCTTCCGCACTCAGTCTCCATGCCTAGACAACGAAAAGTTACGAGGGCTGCCAGCCAGGGCCTTATCCACACCGTACAAGAGGAGGATCACCTCGGCGAACAAGAAGGGACTAGTGCTATGCGTCTCCAAGACCAGCCACAAGCTACCGCACCTGACATACAAGTTGCAGTCAATGCGGCCATCCAGCAGTTTTCGCCTACTATAGCCACTCTTATGACAGCCATGGTGGAAATGCAAAAATCAATCCAAGTCTTGACTTCACAATCACCGATTGCCCAAAGCCTTAGAGCTCCGCACCCTGTGCCCATTACTCACCCCGTGTTATCCCAAGATCCAGGTTTGGCCCCTCCTGCTCATATCCAACCTTCAAGGCCTGGGCTAGTTTTGGACACTGCTCAGGTCCCAGTGTCGCGACCACCGCTGCCTTGGTCCTCCGGGCCCTCGACAGTAGGACTCGCGGCACCTCAGCCCCCGGCGCCACGCATTGCCCTTGCTCGAAGCACTTCGGAGACTCACGAATCAATTGAGATGGAGCCTAACCCGAACATAACTAGTCGAAACCTAAACACAAGTCATTCCCCCGGCTTACTCCAGCCGACCTTTCCTGACGACCGGCCTCCAGCAGCTGACACTACCCATGTACAAACCATGCCCCAACAAGTTGCTCACCACCACCAACCCCTCTCTACCATCGTCATCCCCTCAATGCCTCAGGTTGTACCGTCTGGGGGCTCTGGTGCTCGAATCATCACGACAGGGCACAAGCCCTCACATTCGTCGTACGTCACCAAGCATGACCTTGATGCCCTCCTTCACCGTCTCAAGCAGTCATCCTTACCCCATACCCCCTCTAAGCTGTCAGGCCATGCTCCCTACTCTGGCAGCCTCGCTACCAAGCCTTACCCCGTCAAGTACAAGCAACCATCCTTCACATTGTTCAACGGCAAAGAAGGCAACGCCCGCGAGCATCTCACCCGTTTTGCTGGCTCCCTCGAGCACTACGGGGAAGACGACACTTTGAAGCTTCGGGAATTTCACAAGTCCCTGACTGGCCTCGCCTACTCTTGGTATCATCAGATTCCTGACAGTATGGTCCGACATGGTCCGACATGGTCCAGCTCTTCCTTGACAAGTTTCACTATGAGACGGAACGTGTGACCATCGTTGACATTGCCGGGATCCGCCAGAATCCCGGGGAAGACCTCAACACCTATGTTACGCGATTTCATCACAAGTGCTTGGAGTGCACTGACTTCAGCAAGGATGAAACCCTTGTGCCCATTTGCATCAAGAACATAAAGGACACTTACAGAGTCTACCTTGAAAACCTCCAGCTTCGGTCTTGGGGACATCTCAAGGAAGCTGCACGACGCACCTATGACTCGGTCGGTCCGTCAAAGACCCCAAAGCCCCAACCTCATGTTGCCATGGCCGCGACGATGGAAGCAGCTAGTAACGACGACAACAACCGCAAGCGTCAGTCCCAAGGAAGGGACGGGCGTCCTGACAAGAGCCGGAATACCCGTGTGATTTGAAGATTGTTAGAACTCTCCTCGAGACATGGATCGACGACAATGCCATAACCCTGCCCAATGTCGACAATGAACCTACCCCGGAAGACTTAGCCCATCACAACTACTGCCCCTATCATCGGAAGGTCGGTCATGGCCTCAAGTGGTGCAGGGGCCTCAAGTTTGTCTTCGCCGACAAGATTGCGTCCGGAGAGCTCAAACTCTGAGTACGGGACATATGACCTACCCGACCAAGCCTTGGCATGCCTTAGTGCATTTTCCACACTTGTAATTTTTTCGTTCATTTTGCAAGTTTCCATGTACGTCATACCCATGTATCAAGGCATGCTGCCTATCCTTCGTTATCAATGAAGTTCCATTTTCCAGACTTAGAAAATTTTCAAGCTACATTGCTCTTACACAAGTCTCTTGATATCACCCTTCATGTCATCACCCACTCCCTTGGGGGCTTCACCCCTTCCCAATCCCTTCGGTCTCACATTGCAATGACTTGGTACGTGGTGCGCGGGGTGGCTCGAGCCGCGCTGCTACGGTCGCAATATCATCCTGCATTCACTTTTCTTGACACTTAGAAAAAAAAAATTCATTTTTTTTCGCAATCGGTCATCGATGATCATCCTCAGTGGTCTCCCTCGGCATCCTTGTCTCAGCCCAACACTTAGAAATTTTATTTTTTTTCGCAACCAGGTCACCACCCTCAACGGCCTCCCCTTAGCATCCTTGCACGAACTCAAAAAAAAATTTCAACACTTAGAAAAATTTTCAAGTTTTTCATCTCCCCACATGCTCCCCACATTCATGCTCCCCACATTCATCCTCTCATCACTCTCCCTCTCACATTTTCCTCTCCTCCCTCACCATCCAACACCCCATCACCCTTTCCCCACTTCATAAACAACTTCTCTCTTTCTCATGAAAAATGCTTAATCTTCTCCCATCCCACCTCTCTCACTCTCATCTTGAAAATTGTGAAAATCTTCTTGGGGGCTCCCTCCTTAGGGCTGCCCAAAAAAAAAAATATTATTATTATTTTATTATTATTTTATTCGAATTTGAATTTCAAAAAATCTAACTAACCCTACCCGCTAACCCGAACCGACCCGCGAGCCCCGACCCGCGCCCATTCTATCTCAGTGCTGAGACCGACCCGCGACCCGAACCTACCCGAAACCCGACCCGCGCCTTTCTTTCCCTCCCAAACCCTAATTTTCTAACCCTAATTCTTCCTTATCTCTTTCTCTTTCTCCTTCTCTTCACACCATGCGCCGCCCAGCCCCTTACGGCGCCGCCAAGCGCACTTCGGCCTCCACGGCCCATCGCCTCCGCCGACCCTCGGTCTCGCCCCCACCTCCCTCTCTCCTCCCTCTCTCCCCCGCCCCTCCTCCCCCCCTCGGCCTCGCGCCGCGGCACGCCGCCGCCGCCGCCGCCCCCCTTCTTCCCCCCTTCTTCTTCCTTCCCCCTTCCTTCCTCCCTCCTCCCCCGCCCCCCTCGGCCTCGGCCACCCCTCCCCCTACCCCCTCGGCCTCGGCCCTCCCCCTCCCTTCCCCTTTCCTCTCTCCCTCCCCCCTCCTTCCCCCCTTCCCTCTCCCTCTCCTCTCTTCCCCCCCCCTCGCCCACCCGCGGCAGGCCGCCGCCTCCCTTCCTCCTTCATCCCCCACTTCGGCTTCACCAGCCCCTCCTACTCCCTCCTCGCCGCCCTGCCAAGGCCGAGGCCGCCCCTGGCAAGGCCGAGGCCGACTGCGCCAAGGCCGAGGCTGACCGCGCCAAAGCCGCCCCTGCCTGCGCCGAGGCCGCCCGCGCCAAGGCCGCCCTCCCCTAGGCCGACCCTCACGCCACACCCAAGGCCGAGGCCGACACTTCCCCCTCTTCAACCTTCGGCCTTCATCCTCCTCCCCATCCCTTCACCTTCCGCCACCATCAAGGTACCCATTTTGGCCTTCTCAAAACCAAGGTACCCCCACCTTCAACCTTCACCTTCTTTCCATCATCCGCGGCCAATCTTCAACTTTAACGCATGACCATCCTCCATGCCCACTGCGGCCTCCACCACCAAGGTCACTCTTCGACTTCATAGCACACCAAGCATGCACAAAAAAAAAAACTCATCCTGACGACCAACGCGCGCCTCGCGTCTAACCTCTTCCCTTCGGTCACAACAACCAAGTCCACCCCGCCACTTTCGACCTTCTAACTTTCACATCATGGCCGACATCCTCGGCCGGCAACTTAAAAAAAAAAAATTTTGCAACAAAGACCGACGTGCATTGTCCGCGCACATGCGACCATCGCGGCCTGCCCCCGCATCGCGACACCCTTGTCGCGCCCTTCATGACGATGTCCCTCGACATCAACGCCCTTGGTAGGTGGTGCGCGAGATAGCTCGAACCACTTACTCTTATTCATTGTCCAATGCTCGTCGCCAGCGCCCGTGCGCCGTCTCCACGACGCTTGTCGCCCATCGCCCGGGTGACGTCTCCGCGACACTCGTCGTCCGTCGCCCGGGCACCGTTTACATGCTCGCGCCCCTGCGCCCTATCATCGTGCCTTGGTCTCAACCCCCAAGCATTCCAAGCTTTCGTAGGTGGTGCACGAGGTGGCTCGAGCCACCTACTCTTCATCATCATCATGCAGACGACCTCAACAGCACTCCGGCCAAACAACATAAAATCTTGCTAAGTGTTTATGCGTGCGGTGCCCGCTCGGGTTACCCCTCCGCGCACACCACACGCAGGGGGCTTATGTTCCCAACCTATTCTGGTCGCACCCAAAGGCCCACTACGGTCCCATTTTGCATGACACGTCCGCACAAGCAACATACATTTTCAACGCTCACAACCGGTCAAAGCATGCACGCTCAAGGAACGTGACCAAGCCTCATGACGCTTCGATCGTCGCACTTCACCCGTCGCCCGTCGACGCGCCATGACACTTGCCCAAGGGTTGGCCTTTGGTCTCCCCCTTAACATTTTTCACTTCCTTAAGAAGGCCTTGCAACCTCGCGACGTCCGTCGTGCATCACCTTACGGACGTTCGTACATCAACCTCGCGACGTCCGTCGTGCATCACCTTACGGACGTTCGTACATCAACCTTGCGACGTCCGTCGTGCATCACCTTACGGACGTTCGTACATCAAGCTCGTGACGTCCGTCGTGCATCACCTTACGAACGTTCGTACATCAACCTCGCGACGTCCGTCGTGCATCACCTTACGAACGTTCGTACATCAACCTCGCGACGTCCGTCCTACAACAACCTCCCGACGTCCGTTCATACATCAACCTCGCGACGTCCGTCACCCATCAACTCCGCGACCCCCGTCGCCTGGAAACAACTTCGCGACCCCCGTCGCCCGGACACAACTCCGCGACCTCGTCGCCCGGACACAACTCCGCGACCCCCGTCGCCCGGGCACAACTCCGCGACCCCGTCGCCCGGACACAACTCCGCGACCCCCGTCGCCCGGACACAACTCTGCGACCCCCGTCGCCCGGACACAACTCCGCGACCCCGTCGCCCAGACACAACTCCCCGATGCCCATCATCCGTCCCCCGGACGTCATCTCTGTGACCCCCGTCACCGACGTCCGGGCGTCACACTCCAACACTTCGCCGCGCCCATGCGCCGCGCCGCTGATACAGCCGTGCCCCCAGGCTCTTTGTCACACTACCGTGCCCCCGGCACTATACGCACTCTGTCGCGCCCATGCGCCACCATTGATACCAACGTGCCCCCGGCACCTTACGCACTCTGTCGCGCCCATTCGCCACCATTGACACAAACATGCCCCCGGCACCTTACGCACTCCGTCGCGCCCATGCGCCGCGCCATTGACATAGACGTGCTCCCGGCACCTTACTCACTTCATCGTGCCCATGCGCCACAATCATGTCATCATGCCCCCGGGCACCACACTCATTCATCACACCATGCGCACCTTGCCTTGGTCATGGAACATGCTTCAACCCACTCTCCGGAGTGTACATCATCCGCGGGGATAGGCGACTCCTCCGGGACACTATCTCTGCCAGGAAGCTCTTCAACTCCCCTTCCGCCAGGTAGACGGCTCCTCCGGGATGCTACCTCGGCCAGTCGGGTAGACGGCTCCTCCGGGATGCTACCTTGACATGCTCCGAGTGCTCCGGCACAAGGACTCACCCGCGGGGATAGACGACTCCTCCGGGACACTATCTCTGCCAGGGAGCTCTTCAACTCCCCTTCCGCCAGGTAGACGGCTCCTCCGGGATGCTACCTCGGCCAGTCAGATACCCCTTACGCACTCTGTCGCGCCCATGTGCCACCATTGACACAAACATGCCCCCGGCACCTTACGCACTCCGTCGCGCCCATGCGCCGCGCCATTGACATAGACGTGCTCCCGGCACCTTACTCACTTCATCGCGCCCATGCGCCACAATCATGTCATCATGCCCCCGGGCACCACACTCATTCATCACACCATGCGCACCTTGCCTTGGTCATGGAACATGCTTCAACCCACTCTCCGGAGTGTACATCATCCGCGGGGATAGGCGACTCCTCGGGACACTATCTCTGCCAGGGAGCTCTTCAACTCCCCTTCCGCCAGGTAGACGGCTCCTCCGGGATGCTACCTCGGCCAGTCGGGTAGACGGCTCCTCCGGGATGCTACCTTGACATGCTCCGAGTGCTCCGGCACAAGGACTCACCCGCGGGGATAGGCGACTCCTCCGGGACACTATCTCTGCCAGGGAGCTCTTCAACTCCCCTTCCGCCAGGTAGACGGCTCCTCCGGGATGCTACCTCGGCCAGTCGGGTAGACGGCTCCTCCGGGATGCTACCTTGACATGCTCCGAGTGCTCCGGCACAAGGACTCACCCGCGGGGATAGGCGACTCCTCCGGGACACTATCTCTGCCAGGGAGCTCTTCAACTCCCCTTTCGCCAGGTAGACGGCTCCTCCGGGATGCTACCTCGGCCAGTCGGGTAGACGGCTCCTCCGGGATGCTACCTTGACTCGCTCCGAGTGCTCCGGCACAAGGACTCACCCGCGGGGATAGGCGACTCCTCCGGGACACTATCTCTGCCAGGGAGCTCTTCGACTCCCCTTCCGCCAGGTAGACGGCTCCTCCGGGATGCTACCTTGGCCGGCCGGGTAGACGGCTCCTCCGGGATGCTACCTTGGCCTGCGGAATAGACGACTCCTCCGGGACACTATCTCCGTCAGGGTGCCTGCGTGACTGGCCTACGTGCTCCGGCACTGGGGGCTTGCGTCGGCACCCCTAGGGACTATGACCCCCGGGTCACTCCGAGACGGGAGCAGGTCTTCGGAGGGCATCGCGCCTAGTTCACCTGGCAGTTGGGCGTCGGGTCTTCCCCACCGCTGCCAGGCCTGTGGGACTCCGCAAGGGCTTGGATTGGAGGCTAGATCAAGGGGGTTCTCTGGCCACACCGATGCGGTGGGAGCCAGTCTTTCCAGACAGACAGAGCGACGCTGTGAGGAGCAGGCCGGGTGAATATGCGATCTGACAGTCCGTGGAGCACCGGCACCCGTGGACCCCCCCGGTGACGTGTCACTCCCGGGGAGCGCCACGTGTCGGTTAATGACATCATCATCTCAATCTCTATAAATAGAGGTCTTGAGAATTCATTTGGAGGATAACATTTGGACATTTTCACTTTCTCACTCTAGAATTCTAGAGAGAGAAACATACAGGACCCTGACTTTGGACCTAAGCATCGGACTGTGACTGTCGTCGTATATTCATCCTGCGCTATCGCCCTCGCAGCACTGCCACCCTCAAGCTCTGTCTGGGAAGCCCTTGGTCTCTGCCCTTGTTCCACCCTTGCTGTGTCTCACATCAACATACTTGGAAGCTGACTCGGACTGCAGCCTTTGTGGCACCTCCACGTAAGTACGAACCCACTTTCCTTGGCATCAATAGGTCAGTGTATGCGAGTGTTATTGTGTGTTAGTGAGTGTGTGAAGGGTGAATTGTTTATATATATGGTGAATGATATGTGCCAGCAAGTGTCGGTATACAGGTAATGCATGAGAGGAAAATGAAATGGGCTGTAGGTGGAAATAGCCGTGTGAAGTGTGTTCGGAAACATGGTGTATCAGTGTGTGTAGGCACACAGTGTGCGTGTCTTTAGTGTGTAGCCTGTGTGGTTTGCATTTGTGAGTAATGAGGGAGCAAGGGTGCTACACGGCTGCCATATCATGTGTAGTGTGCGCGTGTAATGGGTTTTGATGTGTGTGAGTATATACGTGTGTAAATGATTAGGTGTGTTTAGTGTGAGAGTGTGTACATGTGGGTGTGTAAGAGATGAAATAGGTTTTTTGCAAGAGAAGAGAAAGGAAGTGTAGCAGCATGTGAGTGTGTGTAGTGTGCGAGGTAATGTGTAATTGGTGTGGTGGGTGAGTGGGACAAGAAGAAGGAATAGGAAGGAGCCTGTCGTGGGCACACCTGTGTGTGAGAGAGTGAGTTTTGGCCAGCAGGTAGAGATCAAAAGGAAGGACAGGATGAAGAGAAGTTTGGAGCAGAAAATTGGATTAGCGTTAAGTTCGACACGTGCATAAACTAACGTACGGTTATTAGACGTGAAACTTTACAGTATAGTACGATAGACTATATTAGAATTTTTGGCAAAAATTTTATAATTTTCTGAGATTGTATGAATTTATAGTATTTTCTATAATTTCAGATTTGGAAAATTCTTTTGGAGCCTTTAAACCCAAAAAATGCTCTAGGGAAGATTAGAGTAGTCTTTATATAGTATAATAAAGACTCAGTATAAATTTGATGATTTTTGGAATCAATTTGTTATCATTTTCAGTATTGAATTTAGCAAAACGAAAAATAAAGAAATAGTTTTTATGTCTTGTAAATTCTGATTTCAATTTCTATAATTTTTTTATATATTTTAAAGTTCTTATAAAAATTATGGGACTTGTTTTGCAGCTGGAAGTATTTATGGCTATTATTGGATTTTATTGTATTTAAAGAAATTATTTTAATTCAAAAATATTCAAAAATTCAGAAAATTCATATTCTGAATTTTCTTAATATTTTAAGCTATAAAAATATTTTAGTGAAATTTATTATGAATTTTAGAGTGTCATTACACGATAAGGAGTATATAAGATTTTCGGTTAGGTTAGTCGTGTGCGGATCCGTTTGAGTTGCGCGATCCGGGATTACAAGTGAGCGCCGATTGGGTAGTTGATAATAGGTTTATAGCATATGAGTATAGCTTATGTTCTAACAAGTAAATTGTCAATATAGGTCTATTCAGAAAATATTGATCGAGGTTGGTAGCATCGCATAGCTTGGACCGAAATAAGGATTTTCTCTCTGAACCCTACTTCTTCGTTCTGTTTTCAAATGTTTAATTATGAAAACTTTATGAACTACATTGATTCGATTTTATGTTTGATATAAAAAGATGTTTTGATATCCTCCACGAAACCCTACTTTGAGCCCGATAGCGATCGTTTCGAATTCGTTACTTAATCCTTCTTTATATTTAATTCTATCATTGTAAAATGTTTTGAACTGTGTTTAAATTCCTTGAATATTTTCAAATGCATTTACTGCTTCTCAATGTTGACATGAGTTAGTAACTTGGGAGCCATAAGGATGGTCTGTATTGTTGGCGTTATAAGGATGGTCTGTTGGATGGGTTTAACTAGTACCTAGATGGACTAGTCAGTGTACATATGCATATGTAAGTGTATCGAGCACTGCCGGGGTGGCTTTGCTTCCTTACAGCTCATGTTCAAAGTTCATGTTTATGTTTTATTACACTTGAACTGTTTTGAATATTATCCATTCATGCTTTATTATATCCGAAGTGTTTTAAGAATGGTTATCGATTTAAGGGAACTGAGTTGAATATTCATCCTTATGTTTATATCGTATTGTAGTGATTTCATCGAAAGCAAAATTCCTCAAAAAGTTGTTTTCTAACTTGAATGTAAAATCGTTCGTTTTGTACATCTTTGTCTAAGGGTTGTAGTTCATTGAAAACACTCTTCAAAAGTTTTAGATGAAAACTCGTCCGAATCGTTGTTGTTTTTAATCTTTGATCGACCTTACTAGGCTCTCAAAAGCCCACTCTCCTTTGTCTTCCTTTCTGCAGGTGATAATCAGCATTAGGTTGAGGTTGCCTATGTGGATTACAGCCAAGCAAGGAAAAAGAGAACTTTAAACTTTAGCAGCCTTGGTAATTAGAATCCCTGCGTGGGTTAATATTGGTATTTGAGATTTTTCAGACATAGATTTCATGTTATATCGATGATATTAGGACGATGATTAATTGATGGTTTAGTTGCTCTGAAAAGCTTGTGGTATTTGGTTGAATTGAGGAATTATTGTCTTAGTGAACTAATCGATTGAGCGTTAACGTTCCGGAAAATTCCGGGATGTTACATTCTTGAACTTGTTTGATTGTCTTGGGTGGCTTCATGGCGTGAATGACATCTATTTTTTCTAGGTTGGCCTCGATGCCGCGCTGGGAAAGCATGAACCCCAAAAACTTGCCTGACGCTTCACCAAACGATCACTTGAGTGGGTTTAGCTTCATGTTATAAGCTCTTAGAATGCAAAGGTTTCCTTGAGGTCCTCCACATGAGCTTCGGCTTCGATGCTCTTCACCAGCATGTCAGCCACATATACCTCCATATTCTTCCATACTAAATCGCGAAAGATCATGTTGACCAAACATTGGTACGTTGCCCCGTGTTCTTAAGCCCAAAGGGCATGACTCTGTAATAGTAGAGTCATGCTCTGTGATAAAGGAGGTTTTAGGAATATCGGCTTCAAACTTCCTTATTTGGTTGTATCCCGAATAGGCGTCCATGAAGCTTAGCAATTCATGACCCGAAGTAGCGTCAATGAGGATGTCAATTCGTGGAAGCAGATAACTGTCCTTCGGGCACGCCTTATTAAGGTCGGTAAAGTCGATGCATATGCGTCAGCGATCGCCCGATTTGGGTACCATCACAACATTAGCGATCCAATCAGGGTAAGAAATTTCCTTGATGAATCTGGCTGCCAATAACTTATCAACCTCCTCATCGATTTTCACTTGCCTTTCAGGGGCAAATATTCGCTTCTTTTGCTTGACCGAGTTCTTGAGTGGGTCCATGTTCATCTTATGAGTGATTACTTCAGGATCAATTTCGGGCATATCAGATGTTGCCCATCCGAAAATATTCGAGTAGCTCCGTAAAAGGTCAACAAGCTTCTCACAGTCTTTTCTCTGTTCCCCGGCTATAACTCAATGTCTAAGAGGTCTTCAGCCGGCTTGCCCCTTTTAACCTTTGTTTCGTTCCTCAAATCTTCAATTACAAGGGTCTCGTTACTTTTGGTTCGGCATGATGCCATGTAGCACTGCCCAGCCACCACTTGGTCTCCCTTGACTTCTCCAACTCGATGTTTTGTGGGAATTTTATTTTCATGTGGTACGTCGATACCACTGCTTTCAATTGGTTTAGCTGTCCGGCAAAGGATCGCGTTATAAGCTGAGGGAACGCGAACTACCACGAAATCCAACATCAGCTTGGATTGAGCCAGTGGGGTGCCCACAGTAACTGGCAATGTTATGATCCCCTCGCAGACCACATGGTGGTACGTTAGAGAAGACGTAGAGAGGCGTGTCTATCTTGCGTAGTCGCTCGGATGGGATGTTCATTTTTTGGAAAGCTTCGTAAAAGAGTACCTCTGCTGATCTCCCATTATCCACAAGAATTCTCTTCACATCAAAATTACCCACTCGGAGGGTCACAACTAGGGGGTCATCATGGGGCATTTTTGTATCCCAAAGGTATCATTGGGACAGGCTTTGTTTTTTGCTTTTTGGCTGATGGTCCAACAGTGGTTTATACTTCTCTTGCATAGGCTTTTCGCCCTTGTCCGGACGATCCTCCAGCTGCTATCCCCCCCGAGATAGTATTGATGACGCCCGCATTGTCTTGCGCTTCTTCTCGTCCTACT
This sequence comes from Escallonia rubra, assembly GCA_033065855.1. Classification (NCBI taxonomy): domain Eukaryota; kingdom Viridiplantae; phylum Streptophyta; class Magnoliopsida; order Escalloniales; family Escalloniaceae; genus Escallonia; species Escallonia rubra. The sequence continues at coordinate 26,184 of JAVXUO010000369.1, read as the reverse complement.
AAGGGAGTGGCTTCCTTTTTGTTGTCCCTTCTATTGACATATTTCCTCAAATGCCCTCGCTTGATGAAGGCCTTTATAGTGCGTTTGAGCGACTCACAACTGTCCGTGGTATGACCATGGTCGTTGTGGTATCGGCACCATAAATTCTTATCTCTCTTGCTTAGTGCCGATCTCATTTTGTCTGGTCTCTCCAGAATTTATTTATCTTTTATTTCATGAAGAACTTCTGACGGCCTTGCATTCAATAGGGTCAGATTCTTCATATCGAACAGCTCCTTGGGGCGCCGCTCATCCCTACTTGAGCGTTTAGAGTTCCTTCCAACTCTCGAGCTATCCTCTCGGGCTTGTTTTCCTTGCTCTTGCCCGTTGTCACCTTGGTGTCCCTTGTGGGTTTTCAAGTATTCTTCGGCTTGGATGTATTTGTTGGCTTTGTCCAACAATGCACTCATAGTCCTAGGGGGACTCTTGTTGACCGCAAAATGCAAATTTGGAAGTCGGGCGAAGTCCACGTAAAAAGGCTGTGTACTTCACCGACTCGTCCAGGTTGTCAATTTCTAACGTCGCCGCATTGAAACGCCCCAAACATTGCGACAGAGACTCATTCCTCTCTTGAACCTCGTTGAGGAGACTTACTAAAATCTTCCTCCGGGTTCGGCTGCTCACAAAATGTTTCTGAAATGAGTCAAAAAGCTGAGTGAAAGAATGGATTGATCTGGGTCGTAGAGACTTAAACCACGCGTGCGTAGCCTTTCTTAAAGTGGTCAGAAAGGCCCGGCACATGACCGCATCAGAGACCTGGAGTAGTAGCATATTCATTTGGAATTAGTACACGTGCTCTCTAGGGTCCCTCCTTCCATCGTACAAGTCGCACTGCGGTATTCGAAAGTTTGGAGGTAATCTCGCCTTTTCGATCGTCTCTAACAGGGGATATCTAGAATCTTCCCTTGAGGGAGTGAATTCTTTCGGGTAGGGCCTCTAGATGATTTTGTGAGAAGTTCGCCCTTGGGGGTGTACTTCTCGTGTACCACCATGAACCCGTCTTTCCGAAAGTCGTCCTTCGTCTACACGGTGTCGACCACGAGCTTCGTCGTCGGGAATGGGAGACGAATTCGTGATGTCTTCCACCGACGTCTCACGTCAGAAATATGAACCGCTTCTGCTAACATGTTTCTTGACCTCCTGTCTTAGATGATAACTGAGGTCAACCTCTAATTTGTATCTCCGACCATAGCTTGACCTTGAGGTTAATCTGAGGCGAAGGTCACTCGGGTCAATGTGGGTCTGATTGGTGGAGGCCATGAAAGCCACCACCTCAAGCGCTTTCTGTAGGGTGTTCACTAAGCCTTTAAGCTCATGGATTTCTCTTGTTAGGTATTCATTTGGTGTTTTGAACAACTTTCGGCTGAGGCGGTGACGAAGGTCTCCCTTTTTAGGAGAGGGGTTGGGGAACGAGTTCCCTTAGAACCCTTGCTCGTCTGCGGGGTGAGTGAAGTTACATTGATCCGGACGTCGCTAGAATACCGGTGAGACGGTGTAGAATGTCGGCCCCCTCGGCGAGAGCCGCGGGATCGTGTTCACCGATTGTGAACTGAGCGACTGACTGGAGACGTGTCGGAGGATGATTGTTTGGCCATGTTCCCTGTCGGTCCCACGGATGGTGCCAAAAAATTGCTGCTAGAATATTGATCAGGAACCACATCGAGAAAATGGACCTGCAAAATAGAACACGGAGTGACAGCCGGGGGTATTCCGAAGGAAGAAGCTTCGATGCTAAAGTCAGAATGTTGCTGCAAGGGGTAGAGCTCTGAATAGCAGAAATTCACTAAGTGTGCGTGTGTGTCAACATGTCTGTGTACCTGAGGCTTTCTACATGATATAGGCTTATCTCCAAGAACCCTGATCACCTCAGAACTCTTTTCTGATTAGTTTGGGCACCCACTAGAATCATCTTAGGACTCTCGTAGATCACGTCGCTATCTCTTGGGGGATAGTATCAGTGTTCTACTAGGACTCTGACACCTCTGGTAGAGTCTCTCCCAGATACAAGATCCTCTGTTGACCCGGGGTCAACCTTGCCACGTGTTGTCACTTAATTGGGCGAGCACAATTAGCCATATCAGTGCTCATTATCCTTTTGTTTAGGCTAATCAAAAAGACCATTTTCAAAGTTTATCGATTTTGAATGGTCCAGATTCTGTTATGCTTTCCGTTAAAATGGCCCACATATTGAGCACATGCATTTTTTAAGATAAATGAGGGGATAAATGTGTAAGTACTCTATACTCATTTGTTTTTAATTTGGTTTCGTTACTTTCTCTTCTTCTTTTTCTATCACCCCTTACACCAGCAACTTAACCACCATTAACACCCACCTCTCGATAACCACCACCACCAGCATCACATGTCGTCGCTACTACATTGAAAAAAAAGGCCTAACCCGTAGCCAAACCCCGCCGTCGCTGCCACCTTGCCTATCCAACTAATCGCCAAACCCACTATTTCCACCAATAGCTATCAATCGCCAAACTAATCGTTGAACGCATCGATTGCTGCACGCTCGCCAGCCTACTCCTCTTCTAATAACCAGTCTGCGATATCACCTCTATAAGCCGCTAGAGCTTCCACTCCCTGCTTGTACGGATCATCCACTATGTGCGTATTTTGTGTGTGTGTGAGAGAGAAAGATAGATAGATAGGGAGAGAGAGAGAGAGATGGTTGAAAATAATAATGGTGGACTTTTGATGTGGTCGTGGTGGTTGTGGTGTAGAGACAACATGCATGAATCAGTGATTGGGAAGGAAGAAGAAGTCTAGTGCAGTTCTTCATTTACCCCTTCATTTTGTTTAGCAATACAACCTACAAAGAAAAAAACGCGAGGCATTTAATGGTAAATTGGACGGAATGTTGACAGAAACACCATTTAATTGATGAAGTTTAAAAAGGGGCCTATTGAAACATTTTAAAATTGAAGGGGAATTGGCACATAAGTTACCAAACAAAAAGGGTAAGTGAGAAAAATAAGCCATAGGCAAGCGACTCAAACTTGTTTGGATAAAAATAGCTAGGACCCCTTGTAGCATAAAAAATCATCGGTAAAAGGCTCAATCCTTATAGGGAAAATAGTTAATGACCCCATGGACTGCATGCAATATGCAATTTTCTCCCCTCTATTTCCAAATTAAGCATTAAAACCCCCCAACACCCCCCCCCCCCCCCCCCCCCCCACACCAAAAAAAAAGGAAATTGCACAGCTTAAACAAAAAGTGTCAATTTTAAAGGTGCGTGATCAGCACATACATTGACTAACATATTCTTAAAATAACAACATTGCCCCTTTACCATTTTCGCCCCTTCTTCACTCCCCTCATCAATAAGAGGATTACACATGAAGCCTAGACAACATAGAATGTTTGAGTTCCATGTGTTGCTTGTAGGTAAATATGCAATTGTTGTAATGTTTGTTATAAAATTTGACCTCCGGCTTTAAACTGATGGACGAAATTTGAAACAAATAAACTCATAAGGGGAGCACAACGTGGTGCCAGCTTGGATATAATTTTAAATAAATTAACTCCTCAAATGATTAAAAGCTATTAAAAATAATAATTAAAAACAACGATCAACTAATATGACTAATTAAGAACAGTGACGGGATATCAAAAGTTAAAAGCAATGATCTACTAAAACCTATGGGTTATACAAAATTTGATGTTAACGAACTCCTCGTAAACTATAAACTATACACCGTAAAACCTAATTTGTAAACCCTAAGCTAAACCCTAAACCGTAAACTAAATTGTAAACTCTAAAACATAAAGCCTAAACTAAACCATAAACCCCAAAGTAAACGTTAAACTAAACTAAATCGTGATCAACACATACGTTGGCTAACAAATTTTGTAAAAATGAAAACTTTTCCCCTTTACCATTTTCGCCCCTTCTTCACTTCCCTCATCAATAAGAGGATTACACATGAAGCCTAGACAACATAGAATGTTCGAGTTACAGGTGTTGCTTGTAGGTAAATATGCAATTGTTGTAATGTTTCTTATAAAATTTGACCTCCGGCTTTAAACTGATGGACGAAATTTGAAACGAATAAACTCATAAGCGGAGCACGCCGTGGTACCGAACACAATTTTAAATAAATTAACTCCTTAAGTGACTCATTAAAAGCTATTAAAAACAAGAATTAAAAACAATGATTGACTAAAATGACTAACTAAGCGCACTGACAGGATATCAAAAGTCACAAATGAATAATTAAAGGCAATGATCTACTAAAACCTATAGGTTAAACAAAATTTGAAGTTAATGAACTCCTCGTAAACTATAAACCATACGTTGTAAATCCTAAACTGTAAACCCTAAGTTAAACCCTAAACCCTAAGCTAAATTCCAAGCTATAAAACATAATGCTTAAACTAACCATAAACCCCAAAGTAAACGTTAAACGAAACTAAATCCTGATCAACACATACGTTGGCTAACAAATTTTGTAAAAATGAAAACTTTTCCCCTTTACCATTTCCGCCTCTTCTTTACTTCCCCTGTCAATAAGAGGATTACACATGAAGCCTAGACAACATAGAATGTTCGAGTTACAGGTGTTGCTTGTAGGTAAATATGCAATTGTTGTAATGTTTCTTATAAAATTTGACCTCCGGCTTTAAACTGATGGACGAAATTTGAAACGAATAAACTCATAAGCGGAGCACGCCGTGGTACCGGACACAATTTTAAATAAATTAACTCCTTAAGTGACTCATTAAAAGCTATTAAAAACAAGAATTAAAAACAATGATTGACTAAAATGACTAACTAAGCGCACTGACAGGATATCAAAAGTCACGAATGAATAATTAAAGGCAATGATCTACTAAAACCTATAGGTTGAACAAAATATGAAGTTAATGAACTCCTCGTAAACTATAAACCATACGCTGTAAAACCTAAACCGTAAACCCTAAGTTAAACCCTAAACCCTAAACTAAATTCTAAGCTATAAAACATAAAGCCTAAACAAACCATAAACCCCAAAGTAAACGTTAAACTAAACTAAATCCTGATGCTAATGCTTAAAACCTTAACCCTAAACCCTACCCTAAACAAAACCTGAAACGAACTCCAAAACCCTAAATCATAAATTCTAAACTCTTAGCACATAACTAAACCCTAACTTGTCAATCCTAACCCTAAACCCTATATAGTAAACTTTAAACCCTAAACACATAACAAAACCCTAAATTGTAAACCCTAACCCTAAACTATAAGTTGCAAACTCTGAACTAAACCCTAAACCCCAAACTAAACCCTGAACCCTAAACTCTAAACCCTAACCCCTAAAATTGGACCTTAAGCGATAAATCCTAAACTTTAAACTATTAAACCTAAATCGTTACCCTAAAGCAATATCACAATACAAAATATCAACTCATCTTGGAAACATCATTCTCCATTGAGAAACAAACTCCTTGTAGCCAAGAAAAATTTGCTCTTACTTTGTGAAGTCCATTGGAAACGTGTTGGTTACAACTTGTTGTTAAGAATTTGAAGGAAATTTTTTTTGGTTATGGCATGTTCTTGTAAAGTAACCTTATGATTCCATCTTTTTGAAATGTTCATGTTTCCGAAAGGTTGTTGCGCTTATCACCAATTTTCAACGCATGATATGCATAAAAAACCCATAGTTCGTATTCGAAGGTACTCATTTCAAAGTCAAGGTTTACAATGAGCCTTTGGATATCCAGTTTCATCACTGAAGCAGGAGGCTATAGGGAGAGAGGCTTTCTTTTGACCACATAGCAAGAAATTACCAGTGGTGGCTACACAATGCACGTGAACAAGCAAAGAAAATGTTACTGATAGATGCACCATTAATGGAGGAGTGGAAATAGTTATCCTCTCATTGGATCTCAGCTACAATGTTAGCCCAACTTTGTTGACAGGTGGATGATTAGTCTTTCTTGGGAGGTGAGAAGTAAGAGTGGGAAGGCAAACAAAGCCAACCGGGATACTACTCACACGGAAGGGTCAATGCCTCATGATGTTGTCCGCTATGCAACTGCAGTTGAGAACTCGAATTTGAATGCGGATGACTTGCGAGCTTGGTCATACCAGAAGACCCATAAAAGGAGGAGAGTGGATAAAAATGAAGAACATCCTACAAGAGAGTTTGTTTCCCAGGTTCAAGAATGTTGATATAAGTTCTATATAAAAGTTTGTCTTTGAATGAAGGATGTCTTCATTACTTATTAGTTGATCAAGCATTATGTTGTGTTTTAATTGTTTTACAGGCCACATTTTATGCAATATTGTAGTTTAGGCATGCTTCCGGTCAATCCTCAAATTGTGGCTGGATACACCGGGCGTTGTGGATCCGAAGAAAGGGTGTACGCAACCCCAACTTGACTGCATGTGCCGAGATGAGATCGTTCCCATCCTCTACTGGGCACACACGGAAGGCGAACCTGCAGGAAGAGTTAGATCCGTATTACATTGCTCACGTTGCCGATGTCGTGCCTAAATATATCTCTACTTGTCATGTACAAATATGTTCACATTTATCAAGTCAATCTTTAATTGGTTGATGCTAGTATACAGTTACTAACGAGTGTTGTATACATTTTTTTTAATGTAAAGAAATGCTTTTGAAGCCAACATCAGTGAAGCGACTAGTGAAGAAAGGGACGACGAGGAGCGGGATCTAGATGCTACTTTAGGCAATGATTGAGCCAAACATGTTTTTTCCCTCCCTTCCTGAATATATAATTCAGTCCCTTTCCCTCCTATATATTTCAGCACCCCCACCCGATCCCCTGTCTCGGTTACTTATAGTTTTGAACTTGTTATACATTAGTCCCCTCAGTTGGAAACAAATTGTTATGTGATATTATATGTAATTTTGCTAAAGTAGATGGATATTAATTGAAATCGTGGATGGTTTGCTGATTAGGCCTAATTGATGATAGATCAACATTGGTTTGATTAGGTTGATTGTTGATGGATTCAAATGTTTGTGTAAATTGAATTACAGGAAGCACGTTTGGATATTAAAAATATATATATTTTTATTTTCACCGATGAACTTTTAATGATTGAAATTCCGTCGATAAAATTCTTCTATTTTTTTTCCGACGGACTTTTAGCTATGATAACCCATTGCTAGAAATTCCAACTTTATAGCAACAGAATATCCATTGTTAAAAGCATTTTTAATTAAATTTTGAGAAAATAACAAAAAAATGGAAAATACCTAAAATACTTTTAGCGATGGAATAGTCTATCGCTAAAGTAATTAGTCAGTCGATAAAAATGCAATTTTTAGCGCCGGATTGCAGAATTCCACTAATCTTCTATCCGGAGGGTTTTTTTCCAGTGGACTTTCACCCACGAACGTTCCATCGGTAAAAGTCCTTAGTGAGGAAAAATGTGTCACTAAAAGTGGGTTTTATCTTAGTATGCTAAGGAAGTAGGGATATACATGTCATTTCATGGAGTTCATAATAGATCCATGTAATTCGTGCTATTTTCTTAATTGTGGATGGTTTTAGTATTTATGTTTGAAGTAGAGGAGAAAATTCGCACCTTGTATTGAGTACAGGGCCATTAGTTATTGTTCCCGACTTTTTAAGAAAGGCTCTTGAATACCTAGACAAAAGAGTCTGGTTTGCGGCAATATTATTCTTGTGTGTGTGATTTCTCCTGCCTCAAGAATAGCTTCGTGGAGACGCTCTGTTTTACTAGTGTCTATAGTAATATTATGGAAGTATGTACGAATAATACAAATTGCAAAAAGGTATTAGTTAACCATTGCCGAGATATAGACCGTACCTATTATCCGAGACAAAAAAAAACTGTGAATCATTAATAGTAATGATATGCTTCAGTTGTCTCAATTGAGTCCAGAGGCAAGCTAAAGAAGTGTCATGGCTAGTGCTGAATACTGGTTCATGGCTATGAAAGATTTTTATAACGCATCCAATGATCAATCCTTCAAAAGTGGAGAAAAGGTGATCACCAACCCCGCTTCGTTGCTATAGATGGACAAAAGAACAACAAAGCTTCAATGAAACAATGTGCAGGGGAAAGTTGGTCGGAATCAAAGGGTGAATTACTTAATATGACTTCATTGCGGTTAACTCAAAAGTGCTACGAGGTTGGGATTATTAAAAGACAGACTTCATACAATTTCTTCCTATCGGAAGGGTAAAGTGTACAAGTGCTCTGTCATAACTGTGAATTCTCAAAGTGATGCGGCATTCTACAAGGTCAATTTTTACGGCTAAAGCTCTTTATTACTAAAGTCTACAACTGACGGTGCATCATTTTTTTTCCAGATGAATATGCCCATAAATGATACTGCAAGAGTTATAAATGTAACGTTCAAATGATTATTTCTTATGCCCATAGTTTCCTAGCTTCCAAGTATCAACGAGGTTTTCACTTAGTAGTCCTACTCTTTCATAATCTTTACTAGTTTGACTCCGTGCGTTGCGCACTGAACACTATAATGGAATTACAAAATATAAACCATGTAGAGAGAGTCTTTCCATCTTACGTTTGTTGCTAAACAATTAGAATGTCTTAAAAAAAATTGCGAAATAAGTGAAGAAATACATTAGAGGCTAGGGTGCAAATAGTACTTTTTTATAAGTAGATAAGAGTGTTGTAATATTGCGTTTAAACCAATGTACAAATAAGCATCACTCAATGTTAACTCTATAAAGAAAGATGATGCTTTTTCTTTTTCAAATGTAAGATACATGAATAACAAATAATACTTTGTTAGATACTAATTGTTTGACGATGATACATAAAAAAAAGAGGAATGCGTTCAAAGCATTTCAGATCTAAGTCATTGAATATAGGTCGTTTGAGTCCCTAAGATCAATCATCGAAGTTAGGAGCTTATTGAAGTGAATTTTGTTTTTCTAAAATCAAGGGTAATATGAGAGATCATATTAGGCAATGGTAAGGACGGGTTTTAGTAAATAAGATCTCAAATTATTGCTACATATGGATAAATTATGGGAACTAAAATACACCAACCATATCTGACATGAGAAATACACCAACCATATTTGACATGAATGATAGCTGAACAAAGGCTGATCGATAGTAACGAAAGTTTATAAGAGAGAAAATTTTGAGTTAATTGCTAAAAATGGATCAATTCTTGGAAGAAAAATATCTATATTTGATATGATAGAGAAAATTAAGGGATTTAAAAGCTGAAAATTATAATTAAAGTGCTAACTAAAAAAATCAATATCATAATATCATAAAGATATTAATTTGAGTCCACGCTGGAGAGAGAAAAAGATATCATAAATGAATTGTATGATAAAATGAGATACGTATACATGAATCTGTAATGAGACAATTGTGGAGGGTTTTAAGGTTATCATATTTTTAAATTTAAGTAGAGATTGAGGAAGGGTAAGATTTTAGCTCGTAAATAAAGAGTTGGTCGATTGGAGAGAGAAAATGAAGGTGATAAGGCAAGATTTTAGGGCTGAACTTTCCTAAAGACTAGTTTTTTAACCCGTGCGTTGCATACGGAAATGAATTTCAAGAAATGCCACAGAAAATTAGAATTAAAAAATCGTATGCAAAAGAACTACTCTAGGAGCAAAGATGAGAGAGATAATAGGAAATTTGAATTTTGATTTTTAGTTAGGATATGAAATTACCGAGGAGATAATGATTAAGAGATAATATAAGAATCAATTTTAAAAGAGAGTAAACAATAATGGCCTAGGTTGGAAGTTCTACCCGTACACAAAGTATTGTATATTGAAAAGGAAGAAAAATATTTGTGTCAAATAATTAGCATTTCTTATATGGCACGTGGCAAGCGGAGAAAACTTGATTTTGGGCAATTTGTTTGGGAATAATTGTGGAATAAGATATTAATTAGATTAATGAGATAATAATAATTATAGAAACTTGATTAAGGTGCAATAATTACAATTACTTTAGAAATTTAAATTTAAATTGATAAGTGAAATTTAAATTTAAACTGGTAAGAAAAAAATTAACTGATTGGAAAGAGATAACTGAATTCAAAAATTAAAGTGATAATGGTAAGTAATTAAAGTTAGTTTATATAATAATAAATTAAATCCACATGGCGAAAAGAGAGAATGTCTACGTAGGCGGTGACGTGGTAACAACATTCTCTCAGGTTCGGTTTTCATATATATATAATTAAGGATTTATCATGTTCATGTCCTAAAGTCTTGCCTTTGTAGCTGTAACCGCTTATTTAGTAGTTATACACAATTCATCACATTTTTTATAAGTGCAAAATTTGAATTCGAGATTTGAGAGAGACTTAACCATGTAAGCTATCACGTGGCAATATTCTTTCAACTTTAGCTTTCATATTATATAACTAGTTTTGATCCCGTGCATTGCACACGGGAGCAACTGTAGTCAATAAATTATGTACATAAAGTAATAAAAGCACGATACTAAAGTTTTTGACAAAGAATGGAACAAAAAGTGATAGAATCCATATGGTCACCTAAAATAAACATTTAACATTAAAACTTAACAGAAAAAACTAATTGAAAATGATAAAACAATGGTGAAAAATCTCTCATTTATTATATACAGTACAATTCAACAAAATCTAACAATGAGATAGTGACAATTTAATTGAAGAACTATGAACATCGCAATCAAATCTATCGAGAAAAAATATCGGCACAATAAAATAATAGAAATGTGGAGAGGGTCGTTTGAGTCACAAAATGACCGTTGATATCCTAAGAGAACAACATATGACGGCTAGATGAAATAAAACAAGAAATAAAGTAATAAAAGAGATAAGTGATTTGTGATTAATGATAGAGAGAAAGACTCGCCATAGAGATATTGTCAAATTTTAAGTTTCATAAAATGAAATTATCTCAAGGGAGGCTATGGTCAACTATTTTGTGAGAGATATTTTTGGAACAGAAGTAGGATTAGTATGTTTAAAATATTTGAAATTCTATTTACAAATTTAGAATTTATAAAAGGTGATTTTCTCAAATTAAGGGAGGAGAAGGTCGACTTAATATTTTATTCTGAGAGATAATTTTGGAATTTTAAATAGGATCATTGAGTTTAAAATTTTTGGAATCCATTTTGAAGATAGATTGCCATAACAAAATTCTAAAAAAGGAAAAAAATATATAAATAAACAACATATAAAGGGTCATTAAAAAAAATCACCTAAGAAAATAATTACTTAAGTTTAAATCTTTTCCTCAATAAGATTAGATATTTCAGGCATGAAGAAAATAATAGCTAAAATTTAGCTTGTTATACTATAGATTGTCTCTAGATAGAGAGAAGATATTAAAAAAGTTATAAAAGAAAAGTTCATGCGGCAAGTTGAGAGAGTGTCCACATAAGCAGTGATGTGACAACTTTCTCTCGACTTCCCCTTTCACACACACACACACAGATATATATATATATATATATATATATATGGAGCTGATATGTTGATAGCGCTAGCAATTTGGTAGCGCTGTTTGGCCGTCCGCTACTGCAAGTAAGTCTTTTCTTCTACCATTTCTGTTCAGCACTTCAAGTTTTTCATAGTTTCCTAGTTGTAGTAGAAAATATGACCGACACTTCAGTGTCTGTTTCGTCTCCTCAAGAGAATATAGCATTAAGTAGTAGCTCATCTTCGAGTTCAGAACGAGTTTTGACTTCAGGAAGTGAAGTTGGGACTTCGAATCCACAACCTCCACTACCTTCAACTTCCCAACCATTCCAACCTTCATCCTTTCAACCATTACCACCTTCATCTTCTCAACCTTCGCAATCTTTGTCTAGAAAGAATCCTTTAGGAGATGTAAAGGATCAGGCCGAGGATAAGGCTAATCCCAAGCCTTGGTATACTACTGACGAGAAGTCCAGTAAGATGTCCACTAAAGATTTGCAGGATTTACTTCGAGAGTATCCTCTTCCCGAAGGTTGGTATGCTCGGCTTCCTGGTTTGGGTGAACCAGCTAACTATGGCACAAAGTTTGAAACGGGTGTCTACGAAGAGCAGGTGAAGTCTGGGTATAGGCTTCATCTTCATCCTTTTGCTCTTCGTTTCTTTGAGCATTATCTCATGGCTCCCGGACAGCTTGTTCCAAATGGTTGGAAGAAGCTTGTCGATCTTATATATTTGGTCCAGACTTCAGGCTACAAACCAGATGCAACAGATTTTATGAGAGTCTTCTTTGAAATCTGTTTCGTCAAAGGAGTCGCCAACTGCCCGGGATGGTATTACATTCATAGTAGGCAACGACTTCTGAAGGGAGGCCCGAAGTCAAATAAAGGCTGGCATTCTAGATACTTCTTCGTTGGTCGACTGGACAAGGGGGAGCTTCCGTTTGACAGAGTGTGGAATCCTTTCTGTAAGGATTTCGAAAATCCTGGCAAGCCTACTCCCAACAACCAGACTAAGCACATACTTAGTCATATTAAACTTTGAGGTGGTCTTTGTATAGACGAGCCTCTTTCGGAGGAGCAATTGGAGTGGGCGAAGATTATACCTCCAAAGCCCATTCCATCTGGTCTTTAGATTCCTCTTCCTCCTCCTGCTATTCATAGCATGTCCTTTGCTGAGACCGTCCCTCTAGGTGTGCTTTGTAAAAGACATTGGTTTAGACTTGATTTCACTGTTTTTTTTCGTATTGATTTCTTTCTTCATTGCAGAGATGGCTAGCAGAAGTGGAAAATCGCAACATGGAGGCTTCTTTGGCGTTCTCCAGAAAGCTAAGGGGAAGCGAAAGGAGAAGCAGCCAAGTGTGGAGTTGCCCCCTGCTCCTAAGAGGACTAGAGTCACTCCTCCAGAACGCTCTCCACGGATCCTTGAACAAGTGTCTATCGAAGATGATCCCATCTTTCGTTCGAGATGGACATTTAGGCGTGATGACCTTGGGATGCCGAACAGCCAGATCTCAGAGCAGCATCTTCTTCATGGAATTCTTCCTCGAGACAAAGAGGTTTTCCAGACTCAGACACACGAGACCTTTGCCTGCTCTTTTGCCCAAGCTGTTTATACGGTAACGTCCTTTGTCACAATTCGGTTTATGTTCTGTCTTAATCTTTCATTTAGCTGATAGCTCCAACCTTCATTCCAGATGTACGCTAGCGGATCTGAGATGCTTTCTCACTTTGAGATGGCAAGGCAGGTGGCGGCCGAGGAGGATCAGCTGAAGAGGGAAACTGTTAAGGAGGCACAAGAGGCCACCTATCGTGCTGAAGAGCTAAGCAAGCAAGAGGAGGATCATCTCACGAAGATTGCAGCTTTGGAGAAGAGGCTGGATCGAGTTAAAAGGAAGGCTGCAGAAGAGGTGACCAAAGCTCGAGACCAAGGCATCCGTGACTTCCTGGATGGGAACGCTGGGGATGAATGGCTGAAGAAGCGGATAGAAGATGGGTTGGAGATCTATGAGATGGGCTTCATGAAGGCCAAGGAAATGTTCGTTGAGCGCTTCCCTGACATGTCATTGGATGACTTTGTTATGCATGCGGTAGTGTCTCCATCTGGAGAGACTACTATGCCTTCGGAGGCAGGGGATGTTGCAGCTTCTCATCTTCCAGGGGAAGGTCCTTCTGGTGATGCCCCCGAGGCTTAGATTTGTATCTAGGCTCTTTGCTTTGTTTAGACAGAATTTTGATGCCCTCTTACGGGCTTATTGTAAAACTCTATCTTTTATTTTATGGCATTTTTCTGTACTATGTGTTGATCGTGGTTTGTGTTTTACCATTCACACAATATTATTTTTTACTTTGACTCAAACCCTTTAGTCGTCACTTAAAGAGTCGGCAAAGAAGTCGAGCACCCCCGCTCGGCTGATATTTTGAAAGAAGCAAAAGCTTTGGTGGAGTGACGATGCCCCCATTAACCTCTGTTTCTTCACGGATTTAGATCTGTAGCTAATCCGTTTGGCTTCTCTTGTATTTTTATAAAACCCAAGAGTTATACACTCTGTTCGGGCAGAGTGCTCGGCCGTCATTCTGTTCGGGCAGAATGTTTTGGCTAAGCTTGTCACTCTGTTCGGGAAAAGTGCTCGGCCATCACTCTGTTTAGACAGAATGTTTTGGTGAAGTTGATCATTCTGTTCGGGCAGAGTGTTCAGCCATCTCTCTGTTCAGACAGAATGTTTTGGCGAAGTTGATCACTCTGTTCGGGCAGAGTGTTCGGCCATCACTCTATTTACACAGAATGTTTTGGCTAAGTTGATCATATACCAATGCTTAGAAAAAGAACGGTATTGCTCGGGCAAAAGCTAATTTTTATACTGGATTGCTTAACCACCTATTTATTCGAAAAAATCTTCTAAAGACAATTTCTGAGAGATTGAGGTTTTGATAAGGTCTGAGCCCCTTATCCCCCCAAAAAAAGAAATGTCTTGCCTCAGGGCAAGATGCTACTGCGTGATCCGTTGTTTTATAACAATGGATCGTTCATGGGCTTGAGTCCGAACCTTTTCTATCAGATCAAGATTTCGTCGGAGTCCAATTTCTTTGTCTTCTTTGGTCGGCACGAAGTAACATAGCATTGTCAAGCTATAGTCTGATCTCATTTGAATTCCCTAATCCACTGTTCTATTGGGAACTTTATCTTGAGGTGGTAGGTCGATACCACGGCTTGCAACTGATTAAGTGCAGGTCGTCCAAGTATGGCATTGTATGCAGAGGGGACCCTCACCACCACAAAATCAAGCATCAAGTTTGCTTGCATCGGGGGCGTACCTACCGCAACTGGAAGTGCGATAACACCTTCGACTGTGACTGGATGATTAGAGAATCCATATAATGGTGTATCCATCTTCCGAAGACGGTCCATAGGGATGTTCATCTTCTTGAATGCATCATAAAACAAGACTTCGGTGGAACTCCCATTGTCGACCAGAACCCGCTTCACATCAAAGTTCCCAGCTTTAATTGTGATGACTAACGGGTCATCATGAGGAGTCTTCACATCTTTTAGATCATCTTCTGAGAAAGAGATAGTAGGTAAAGGCACAGTCTTCTATTTTTTACTTAGGGTTTGGCTCGTTATGCACACTTCCCTAGCATATGTTTTTTGATCCTGTCCTGACATGCCTCCTGCGGCTAATCCCCTAGAGATAGTAATGACTGTGCCGCATTATCTTCCCATTCTTCTCTTTCTTCAACGGCCGAGGGTGTCTCTTGTCGTTCTTCTTTGCGTGCCACAAACTTTCTCAACTCGCCACGCTTAATGAGAGCTTTGATTGCTCGTTTAAGTGATCCGCAATCATCAGTTGCGTGGCTATGGTCGTTGTGAAAGTGGCACCATAAGTTTCTATTCCTTTCATTCGGGTGAGATGTCATCTTTTCTGGCCATTTGAGAGCTTTATTGTCTTTGATCTCGTGCAGTATCTCTGAAGGTCTGGCATTAAGCGGTGTCAAATTTTCAGAAGCAAACGGGTCTTTCAGACGCCTTTCATCACGCTTAGATTGTTTTGCTGACTTCCCTCCTTGAGGAGTTATTTCTCGCGATCGTCTCTCTTGTTCTTTTTTTCCTTCTCTGCATCTTCCTATGTGGGTCTCCAGGTATTCTTCAGCTTGAATATACTTGTTAGCTTTCTCGCGCAGGGCGTTCATATTACTCGGAGTACTTTTGTTTGCAGAGAACGCGAACTTGGATGTCGGACGAAAGCCTCGGAGGAAGGCAGTATACTTCACGGATTCCTCCAAGTTATCAATCTCCAACGTAGCTGCGTTGACCCGTCGGTGGAAGCACGCCAAAGATTCATTTTTCTCTTGTACAATGTTTAACAGGCTCGCTGAATTCTTTCTTCGGGAGCGACTGCTTACAAAGTACTTTTGGAAGAGATCCGATAATTGGCTGAAGGAATAGATTGATCTTGGTTGTAGAGATTTGAACCATGCATGTGTAGCTTTTCTGAGAGTGGTGGGAAAGGCTCTGCACATGACAGCATCTGAAACTTGGAGGAGTAACATGTTTGTTTGAAATTGATAAACATGTTCTCCTGGATCTCCAGTCCCGTCGTAGTGGTCACACTGATGCATTCGGAAGTTGGGAGGTAGCTTTGCTTTCTCAATGGTTTCGGATAACGGATATCCAGATTCTTCCCTTGGGAGAGATCATTCTGGAGAGCGATATCTAGGTACCATATTTCAGGAGTCTCGTTCTTAGGAACGAAACTCTGGCGTCCTCTTTCTGTGGACAGATCTTCGAGGGGTTTCAGCTCTGGCGACTCATCTGCGAGAAGAGTTGGTACTGCCTTCGACTAATGGATCTCGTCGATAGCATGATCCACTCCTAGTCATGTGATATCTGCTCTTTTCTCTGGGATCATAAGTTGGATCAACCGTTGATCTGTATTTGTGGTCGTAGCTTGATCTGGAGGTGAGATGAAGACGAAAGTCGTTAGGGTCAAGATGAGAATGGTGAGTGGACTACAGAGCCACTGCCATGTCAAGCTTTCGCTGAAGAGTGTTTACAACATCCTTCAGTTCATGGATTTCCTTTGTAAGGTTGTCATGTGGTGTTTTGAATAGCTGACGGTTCAGGCGATGGCGAAGGTCACCGTTTTTCAGAGTAGACGTTGGAGATTGGTTTCTCCGAGGTCTAGTTTCTGATTCGGGAGTAGTAGATGTTACGTTGACGTAATTATCTTCAGAAGAACTGGTGCGACGACGGCGCAAAGGGGTCGAGCGTTGGTCATGAGAATGACCTGGTCGACGAGAGCCGCTAGTTCGCGCATGATGGTTCTGAGAATGACTTTGTGAAGAGTCTGAAGAAGAAGAATGATTGGCCATGTTCCCTGTAGTGGTCCCACGGATGGCGCCAATCTGTTGCAGCTAAAAACTGGATCGGGAACCACACCAGAAATCAGGCCTGCAAAAGAGAACACGGAGTGACCGCCGGGTGGGGTTCCGGCGGGGGAACGCTCCGATGCTTAAGTCAGAGATGACTAACAATGTAGAACTCTGAGAAGCAATAAAGACACAATGTGTATATGTGTGAGCTTAGGCTTACCTGGGGGGCTTGACCCCCTTATATAGTGGTAGCAAGAGGAGTCCAATTAGAATTGGGCTTCAATCAACTCTAATCAGAATCTCACTGGGATCCTAAAGGATCCCATATTGATCTTTGCTGATAGAGCCAGAGTTTCTTTAGGATTCTGTCTGGTGACTGATATGGTAAGTGCCATATCAGTAATGAGCCGGCATGGGTTACGCACCACACCTGCCACGTGTCGTCCGTAGATTGGAGGGATACTTTTAGTTATATCAGTGTCTGTGCCTTGGTTTGTGTTTTGGTATGGGAGAATCTTGCTATCATGTGGGATTAAGAGATGGGGGCAGGGTCTCGGGTTGGGGTCTTTGTGTGTGTGTGTGTGTTGGGGGGATGTGTAGGGGGTGGGGGCCTTGGCGTGGGGGTTTGGGGGATACAGGGTAGCTAGGTTTCAGTTCTAGGTTCGTATTTTAGGGGGGTGGGGGGGCGCAGCATAGTGTGATCGTTGCTTCGTTTTCCGATCGACCTACTGGCGGTTTTAGAAATGTTGGTGGAAAAAGTGGACCTTGCAGTGTTGATAGTCTTTAAGACTCTTGTCCTTGTGTTGTGGTTCCGTAGGTGATCGAGTACACCTCTATTGGCGTGGTTCCGATTGTCCTCCTCATTATAAATTTGTGTTCTATGTTAAGTGTTTGTCGTTTTTAGTGTTAATTTTGTAATTTGTAAGGCTTAGCAAGTTACGAAAAGTTAGGCTAAAGTGTAGGATATGCTCTGCTTTAATCTAATTGTAATTTGTATCGGGTTTATAGATTTATAGTTTAGTTGTTTTTATGTAGAGTTAATGGTAACATTTGAAGTTATCTTTCATGTCTGTAAAATAGCTGATCTAGCCGGGACGGTTTGTAATACTCTATTATATATGAAAATTTTCTCCTCTTAACAAAACAAAGACAACCACCATATATTTTCTCTGGGATCGTATCATTCATCACCCTGTGTTTCTAGTTTTGGTACTTAGCACCCTCACTTTTTGAGTTGGGTACTTCGTTCACCAATTGAGGACAAGTTATTATTTTTTACAAGTTAGATAAATTTAGGAGGGTAAATAAATAACCATCCCAAAATCCAGAAAAAGCCACAAACCAATCAACCAAAACCACCCACCACTGTCATCACCACATTTGCTCCCTCACCTCGTTATGTTTTTGGTTTATTATTGATTTGAAAAATATAATTAGAAGATCTAAACAATAGTTGAATAGGTAACAAGTATTTTCATATTTGATTAATGACAATAGTAGATTTTTCATACATTTACGTGTTTAAAACATAAAGCTAATAATCAATACTGACCCTATGAGTCAGTTTTAATCCTCACCAACCAGTTTGTCCGATTCAATGATCTTATGTGCTTCAGGTTTTAAAAAGTGTGGAAGAGTGGAAAATATTGTTTGGTAGGGAATCACTGCTCCCGACCATCTAAAACTATTGAATATATATGGTGTATTAACACACTCTCTCTCTTATAACTCATTCTTCTACGGCATTAGCTCCCTTTTTCTCATACTAAATGATTGAGACCATACAATATATATTCATGTAAGAAAGATTTTGCAATTTGAAGCGTGCAGAACGTAACTCATAGAAGTTTAAATTGGGCTTCTGTTTGAGCTCATATGCTAACACGATCAATTTGTATGCAACTACTACAATTGATAATAAAAAAAAAACTTTTTGCTTCTTGATAAGGACTAATTCAAAGCGTTTAAAAGGTTAGAAACTAGAAAAATATAAAAAAGTAAATTATAGAAAGTGCACCTAAATGTAAATTGAAGGCATCTAATTTATAATCTATGAAGGTTGAGTCTTCCAAAGAAGGAAGACTTCTGTTTCAAAATAAAAGATTTGATTGATGTTCTTATTTGACCCATCATTTAACTACGTATAGATCCTAGAAAATAACTACCACCAAGTGATAAACCCCACACTTAAAAAATAACTATTACCACTAAGAAAATGACTACCCTCTAGTAAGCAATCAAAAAGTTAGCAACTCCTTGATTTGAATCCTTCGTTATATCATTTTTACAAATATTAATAAGAGTTAACGTCATTATTGACATTTAATTAAAGACGTGTCATTAATAAAAAAAATTATTTGTTGGTGCAAACAGCTTCATAGATGATGTTTATTAGAGGATGAGAGGTTAATTGATGGCAAACAATCAACCGGTGGATAGAGCAACAAATCAAACGATCAGTGCTGGGTGTCAAAATAAAAATCTCACGGCGGTGCGGAGCTTAGACGCTCCTAACTAGTGAGATTTTATGCAGAATCAAGGTAATTTGGGTTAAATCGGTAAGCACCACCTATATACGCCCAACTCCTTCATCCTCATATATCCGGGTTGAGATATGCGTCACAAAGCAATTAAGGCCAACAATCAGATAGGGTTCTTAGTTTATCATATCTTGTTTAAATCACACGTAAGTATCAAACTTTTATGGTTAAAGGGTTATACAAAGATAAGGAAATGATGGATGGAAAGAAAAAGATAAGCTTGATGTGTAGCTTTTTCTTTTACCTTTCTACTTTATCCTTTTCTTCATATAAACGGATACCAGAACATACCGCTTTCAAATATGCCTTATATCCCATCCTTTTTGGCCTTTTCCTAGGATATCTTTGTGATATCCGCAATTAGAAGGTCCTTCATGTTTTCTTTTTCTTTTTTTTTGGTACAATTGAAAACCAAAAGCTAAGCAACGATGGCGACCTTCTGAATCCAACTAAAGATCTGACAAGAGGAACTCTGGAGGAGACTCTAAAATGCATAGTTCTGTACTTGACTAGTAAATAAGCCCAAGTATTAATCTCTCGCCAAACGAATGATAGGCGACACTCCCATGATTTATCCAAGAACTCATGAATGTGAGATAAAATATTACCATCTGGATCGAGCTCTGAATGCTCCGAAATAGCTGCTAAAGCTTCCACAGCATCTGATTTAATAACAACCTTATGGAATCAACGCATCCAAGCAACCTCTAGTCCACGTCATATTGCCCATAATTCAGCTCGTCTACTATTTGTAGTTCCCAGATTTTGCATAAACCCAAATATCTAATTGCCACAGTGATCTCGACATAATCATGCCGCCCCCGTTAAACCTGCATTAATTTGGGTAGCCCCATCAACATTTAACTTAACCCACCCAATGTTAGGTGGATTCTAACTAAGTAAATAGGGAGCGTGCCCACCTTTTCTTGATACTTGTGATTGAAAGTTGAAATTCTCCCGAACACGTTGCAAAATAACATGCGTTAACTTTGGCGGGATGATAGTGTTCGCCCATAAGCAATCTTGTTCCGCCAATACCAAAAGGAGTGCATGCTTCAATGAATAAGAAAGACCATTCAGTCCATGCTACTGATACTATTTCGTTATACTGAAAATTCAAATCAATCCATTCTGCTAGATTTAGTGTAAAGAAGATGGCCCCATTACTAGGCTTGATTAAAGTTCTCCACAATTCCTTCACATGAACACAATCTCTAAGGGCATGCAATGTGGACTCAACAGATGAAGTGTATATGGGACAATTATCATCATTAGCAATACCACGTTTGGTTTTCAACTCATTTGTAGGGATTCGGTTATGGCGACCCAACCATGCAAAATAGCTCTAGGGTGGGCTGGAGAAGACCACAGTTGTTTCCAACATATAATCTCCCCATTATTTGAAGTCTGGGTTACTATATCATGAGCTGAACAGATGGAGAACTTGCCATTAGAGGATGATTTCCAAATTATTCTATCAATATTACTTTTCTCGACACGTAAAATTATTGAACACAATAATGTTAGGATTGTACTTGGGAGATATTGTCGTAAAAAGTTCCAATTCCAATCAGATACATCTTCCAACCAGTAGTCTCGAACACTTCTAGTAAGCTGCTCAACAAGGACCTCGCTCATGGCAAATTCAACCAGGGTTTCTCAGATACCCATGAGTCGCTCCAGAACTTCACCGACACACCATTGTCGATCTTCCATCCTACCCCTTTTCTAAGCACCTCTACCCCATGTAAAATACTGCGCCAAGTATACGAAGCACCTGCATTATATAAACTCCAAAGACTTTTTCCATTCTTAAAATATTTAGCGTAAAGAACCCGAGACCAAAGTGCACCATTATGTTTTAGAATACGCCAACCCAGTTTGGCCAACCAGACACTATTTACACTGGCCATGTTTTCTAGTACACGTTTGTTAGCTTCTATTCTCCAAATGAAATTGTGTTTTCTGTCAAAGAATAGCATGGTGTACCATGTCTACCTGTATATTTTTCCAGTAGTCATACCAAACCATGTTGGGGAAAGATATTCCTTGACCTGACACGGAAATGACCGACAAAACTACAAATGCAAGAAATTTTTCGGTACACCGATTGTAGTGACATAGCCGTCAAGAAATATGTAGCACGAGCTACAACTGTTATGGTTGTAGGGAAAAAATTTAGCTACTACTTCGGTTGGAGAAATTTTCATCTTACCCCCATATAGCGACAATCAATCGTCATTAAATATTTTTAGTGACTTTTATTTAGTGACGCTAAAAAGTGTTGCTAAGAATTGTCGTTGAAAGTGTTAGAAGAAAAGTTACTAAAAATATTTAGCGACTATTAATTGTTACTATACACGGGATTGGAAAAAGATTCTTACAACCCGGGTAGGAGCTAAAGTTTGTTCAAATATAAGAGGTTTAACTTTGCATTTATTTCTGTGGAACAAATTTTAAGACAGGAGTCGGGGGTGATAAGTGTTCGCTGAGAGGAAATTTTGAAGATTTTATATAACACTGGCAACAGTGTATTGCCTTGACAATAGCAACCGCCTTTTTCCTCAGGCCTGAGTTTATGGCTCAGCAGCCTGTTAGTGTAGAGGGGTAAACTTTCATCACGTACAGTGTTTTTTATTAATATTCAAAAGGAAAAATATAAAAAATATAAAAAATATATATTGCTCATATAAATAACAAAGTGTTAACGGCTTTTGATTCGGTTAATGCTTTCATATAAATTGTTTCTACAGTGACAAACTGTGTGAGATATTTGAAAATTTTCAGTCCATTATCTTAGTTAATAAAAATGTAGTCTACCATGCATGGGCGGAGCTCCCTATGTACGAGCGGGCGCTATAGCCCCCTGTCAGATTTTGAAAAAAAAAAAATATATATATATATATATAGTATTTTTTCACACTTTTTCGTCTCTCTCTCTCTCTTCGGCTCTCTCTCTCTCTCCGGCGACCGGCTCTCTCTTCTCAGTTCTCACCAGTCACCAACCGAGACACCGACCGGCGGCCGGCGCCTCACTCCGGCAGCCACGACGAACCCACTTCGGCTCACTCCTCCCGTCCTCCGGCACGGCGGCACCCACCCACGACGAACGCACTTCGGCGCGACGGGCGACGGCGCCTCACGGTCACGGGCTCTCTCTCGTTTTCTAGATCTACGCGACTACGCCGACGGGCGACGGCGACTCGGCAACTGCAAGGACCCAGTGACCCCGGATCTACGGCGACGGCGAGTCGGCGACGGAGAGTCTTCAGTCTTCACTCCAACGGTCCACCGCCGGCGGCAAGGACCCAGTGACCCCGGATCTACGCCGACGGCGAGTCGGCGACTTCGGTTGTACTGTCTTCACTCCAACAGTTCACCGGCGGCTAAACTCCGGCGACCGGCGGCCAAAACTCCGGCGACCGGCGGCGACCGGCGACTCAGTGACAAGTATGTTCCAACTTCCAAACTTTAATTTGTATTAATTTGTGTTTTGTCGAAAAATGCATTTTTTTGGGTTAAAAGCCTTTTTTCGTATTAATTTGTGTTTTGTCGAAAAATGCATTTTTTTGTTGGTGCTATTTTACTAATAAAAATAATTATTAATTTCGATATATATTTAGCCCCCTCTAGGATGAAATCCTGCTCCGCCCCTGCTACCATGCAATAGACAAGGGCTTAATTAAAGCAAATGGCCCTTAACATATGGCAGACTCGCATATTAACACCCCAAAAACCCAAAATAGCTTTATTCATCTTCATTATGTGGCAAAACTTTGGGGGTAACGGTGGTGATTTTTCCTGTTAAGTGGAAGGGCATTTTGGTCAAGTCTCATGTAACGACCCAGTGCACAGTCCCACCACAGGACAGCGGTTCGCTCAAAAAATGTTATCGCTCAAATTTAGCAGTTGCATTCTTGTTTGAAATAAACTATTCCATCTGTCTTGAATTATTTGATCAGCTCGGCTTTCACGCTTATTTAGTATATGAATCATATGTTATGAGTTTTTCATTCTATCTCAAAAAAACGAGAAGAGGAGGAGGAGAGGCGGAGGTGGAGAAAAAAGTGGATCAAGAGAGACAAAATGAGTTATTGATTATTAAATATAGATATAGATATAGAAATAGAATAAATAATTATAAAAAGATATGAAAAAAATACTTGTAGATTTTTTTTTAATTTAAAAAATGATAATTTTTTTTGGAACAATAGAAGTATAAAAAACATAAGTTTAGGCAATCAACTTGTAAAAACCTAACTGCACACAAATTCTAAGCAGAGACCGACTTTATAAAACCTTGTGAAGCATACATGGAGCCAGATGTGAAGATGTGAAGCATACATGGAGCCAGATGTGAAGATGAATACAGGCCGTGATCGTGGCACTCTATTCACTCCAAAATCAAGAAATATGCGGGTGATGAGGGGGTGTGAAAGGCAAATTGCAATTTTGGAGAGACTGGTCCCCGTAACCAACGAAGCTCCTCCTCCGACTAGCACACACAGCATATATATGAGGCCCCAACAGGTGTCTTGGTCGTAAGGAGGCAGAGGATGAGATAAGCCTACGAAAGGTACCAACGAGGGGTCGTTCAAGGGTGGAACCCCCCCCCCCCCCACGCCCCCACCCACGCACATGTCACTCTGTATGTGGCTTCCTTGTGTGAGATTCCGCCAAAATTGCATTAAGTGGGGAGTGGACTTGACTTGGCAACTAGTCTTTGAGATGTTGCCGCGAAGACTGATAGGCCAATTAAATTAAGCACTACGGAAATATTGCCTTTCAGTTATCGAGTTAGTCCTCGTTGAAAATAGTTAGATACAGTAATCAGTAACACCGTGGTATTATTTCTAATTTCTAGAAGATAATACTTGCAACTGTGAAAATCGGATCGTGATCCATTGCTAGCGCTAGCACCGTCCGCTACACAATGTAGCGGACGGTCAATTATCGTCCGCTACATGTAGCGGACAGCCAAACAGCGCTAGCAACAATACTATAGCTAATAATGGATCACGATCCATATATATATATATATATATAGACACACAAGTTCGGGTTAACTGTGTAAATGCTCCACATACAACATGTTCAAATCTACGGTGCAATTATGGAAGGTATAGTCAATTCCTGTAAACAAATACGTAATTTTTACCGTTATCAATGTACCAATTGATCCAAGGCACAATATCTTATGCTATATAAGGAGTATGTTAGTTCATATGTGAAGTATCATTTGCAGAGAAATTGTAATTGCCTTCACTTTTCATTAGTTACACTCTAGCTTTTTCCCTAAATACTTAAAGTGACATCATCTATAACGGCAAAAGGATTTCTTTTAAAATCTTTGATGAAAATGTAGTGTAAGTAGCAAAGATTGAAGTGCGATATCAACTTCTCATATTTATTTTCTGAGCACTACAAAATTTTAGCTCCCAAATAAGATGCCATGTACTTTGGATATTCACAAACAGTGATTTTCAGTATTTTAAACTTTAAAGTACTTGAGAGTAAAATAAAAGGATTTTGCCTAATGATGCAAGAAGTCAGAGCCTATTCCTTTCTGCCTTTAAGGAGAAGTAGCCAAGCTTCTGAATGAGCGGCGGAGAGGAAGGAACGAACAATGGCAGAGAGGTTCATTTCAATGATGTCGAGAGTAGTCTCATGGGATCGGAGTTGGCTTACAGTTTCACTTAGACTGAAAAGGTTAGTATACGCTCGACCAAAGAGAGAGGAATGTCAAAAAAACTGATCGAATCAGAGAGAGAAAGAGGGACATCATCGTTCTATTAAAGAAGCTTTTCACTCCAACTAGCAGAGTAAGTCCACTTTCCGCTCGGACCGAATAACCGAACACCAAGGTAAGGAGTAGTAACTAAAAAGGCCCCTTCTAAGTATGGAGAATAATTCTATAATCTACTCCAATGCAACAACATATTACTCACACTATTATGCGGTTTCCTTGATCATCTAAAGCATAACATTACTCTCGTTTTTGTGATTTCTTAACATAAACACGTACCATATATCTTTCTCGTTAGCTCATGCATTCGTGCATTCCGGTGATTTAGAGTGTATCGTACATTTCTAATATCATTTATTATTCCATTTGTCTCAAAATATTTGATTGTGTTTGACTTGTATGCTTATTTAGAATATGAGTCATATTTTATGAATTTTTCATTATACCCTAAGAGAGAGAGAGAGGAGAGAAGAAGGGGGGAAGGAAGAAAGTGAGTTAAAGGAAAGAAAGTTGGTGAGTGGAAGATTAAATGTGCAGAGAAGAAAAAAATAATTGTAAAAAGCGTAAAGATGAAAAAATAATTATAAAATCTTTCTTAATTTAAAAAGAGTGATAAAATGTTTGGAACAGCCTAAATGAAAATATGAATAATTTTTTTTAGATGTTAAATACGCAAACATTACTACTAAATGCTCAAAAGATGCTACTCAATGATCTAAATGCTCAAAAGATGCTACTCAATGATCAAGCCAGTGAACAGTGTGATAATTTTTGCTCACTTAACGGTAAAAATTGGCCGTTGAACGGTAAACGCAACAAGTTTTTGCATTTTGTCTTCCCTTTTTGCGAATTGACTGATTCATATCAGCGGGCTAGTAAAGGACGACTAACAGGCAACCGGCTAGCTAGCGAGGCCAAGCCGGAGCCAATCCGGAAGGGGGTATCTTGGGCGACAAGCCTGTCCATGTCTCGGGAATAGACGTAGAGCTTTCGGTGTAAGCATCAGACTATCAAAGTCAATCCTCTATCGCTATCCTTTGGCTCCGATATAATTAATTAATTAATGTGTACAGGCAACAACG
>JAVXUO010002164.1:0-86244 GCA_033065855.1 Escallonia rubra | reverse complement strand
ACAGCTATCTTTCACGACATGATACACCGCACAGTGGAAGACTATGTTGACGACCTCATTATTAAATCTAAAAAGGAAAGTGAGCATCTTGCGGACCTTCGGGCAGTTTTTGACCGATGTCGTCAATACAACATGCGAATGAATCCGCTCAAATGTGCCTTTGGAGTCTCCTCCGGCAAATTCCTCGGCTTCCTGGTCAGTCGACAGGGTATCGACGTTGACCCCTCCAAGGCCGCCTCTATCCGAGAGATGCCACCACCCAAGAGCACCAAGCAGTTAAAAAGTTTCCTTGTCAAGGTTTCTTATCTCCGCAGGTTCATCCCTGCCTTGGCCGAACTCATCACGCCCTTCCAGCACTTGACGCGCAAGAGCGCACCGTGGAGTTGGGGTACGCCCCAACAACAAGCATTCGAACAAATCAAGGCAGTCCTCATGTCACCACAAACCATGGTCGTACCGCAACGTGGCCTGCCACTCTTGCTTTACCTAACCTCCACGCCCAGATCTATAGGGGCGTTACTTGCTCAAGAAGTGGACGGAGTGGAACGTCCGGTTTATTATCTCAGTCGGTCAATTAGAGGACCCGAGGCCAATTATTCTGAGCTCGATAAACATTGCTTCTCCTTGCTCTACACCTCGCATAAATTCAGACACTATTTCTTATCGCACCAGATTATACTCGTCACCAAGGCTGACCCATTACTATACATGCTTACTCGCCCCGCCCTGTCTGGCCGACTTACTCGTTGGTTACTGCTATTGGCCGAATTCGGCCTATCCATCAAGAATCCTACGGCTTTGCGGAGCCAAGCACTCGCAGACCTCTTGGCCTTCTTCCCACATCAACAATATGAACCAACCTCACATGAATTGCCTGGAGAAGAGACGGCCCTGACCTCTGATGTTGATGAATTATGGACACTTGAGTTCGACGGCGCAGCCACTAGTAGAGACCCCAATGGAGTTCCCATCCGGCAAGGTGGTGCCGGCATTGTCCTTCGGAACCCAGAAGGTGTTACCACGTCCCTATCCTTCAAACTCGCATTCCCGGTATCTAACAATGAAGCCGAGTACGAGGCCCTCGTCATCGGCCTCATGCTAGCCATCAGCATGGGGGCTAAATCATTGCGTGTAAAGGGGGACTCGAACCTAATCATGAAGCAGGCCGATGGGGAGTTTGCAGTCAGGGAGCCAGCCTTGGCACCTTATCGTGCCTTAGTACAACACTTGGAGGGACAGCTTGGTCATGTCCAATACGAACATCACAGCAGGTGCCACAACCGACATGCGGACAGCTTAGCCACGATCGCGTCAAAAATAGACATTGACGGTGAACAACGGGTGCTAACCATTATCAAAAGGACGGCACCATGCACGACGTTGGACTTGGTACCAACAGACACTACGACCGATGATTGGAGGCAGCCGATCGTCGACCAGCTTAGAGCGCCATCACTCGCTTCCGTCTCCACTCTTACAGAATTCTTTATGTTAGGAGACATCCTGTACAAGCGATGTCCCGGAGGCACTCTGGCACGATGTTTGGCCCCGGCAGAAGCAAAGCACAAATTGCAATATGGACATCAAAAGTGTTGCGGCCTCGACGGACCGCCACTATACCGTCGTCTCCAGCGAATGGGTCTCTTTTGGCCATCCATGGCCAAGGATGCTTCAGATGTGCAGCATGGTTGCTCGGAATGCCTATATGCACCAGACCGTACGGAAGCTCTTGTCGTCAATGTTGAGGGTGACTGGCGCCAGCCCTTCTTGCAATATCTGTCCCACGGACTGCTACCCTCTGACCACAGCTCGGCACGATCTATCAAACGCAAGTCGGTCAAGTACTTCGAGACGGAAGGCGAATTGTTTCGCAAGGGATTTTCGGGACGCACCCTACGATGCTTGCAGGGTGCCCAAGCAGTCGAGGTGATCAACGAAGTGCACAATGGTGCTTGTGGCGAACATCAAGGCTCTCAGAAATTGTATGCAGAACTACTCAGGTTGGGGTACTACTGGCTGACTATGGAATCCAACACAATCAACCATGTACGACACTGTCAACCCTGCCAGAGACACGCAGATAGAATGCACATGCCAGCATCCGACCTACGTATGATCGCGGCCCCTTGGCCATTCCACTCTTGGGCTCTCGACCTTATCGGCCCCATACATCCACCATCAAAAGGTCACATTTGGATCATGGTCGCAACAGAGCGTTTCACAAAGTGGGTCGAAGCCATACCTCTGCGAAAAGCCACGGGGGGTGCCATCGCCAACTTTTTGCGCGACCACATCATATGTCGCTTCGGCATCCCCCGATGTATTATCTCCGACAACGGCACGCCATTCATCAATCGGGATGTTCGGACTCTCATGGAAGCAGACGATATCAATCATGCCACGTCGACTCCTTATTATCCGCAAGGCAACGGTCAGACTGAAGCCTCTAACAAAACTCTGTTGCGCGTTTTGTCGCGCATGGTCCATGACGCGAGCAACTCTTGGTCCGAAAAGCTAAGTCATGCCCTCTGGGCCTACAGAACTTCCAGACACACAGCTACGAAGGCCACACCCTTCTCCCTCGTCTACGGGGACGAATGTGTAGTGCCGGCCGAGATCGCAGTCGCCTCGGCGCGTCTATCCCTCAGCAGTGACCTCGGGGAGGAGAAAACCAGAATGGTGGCACTTGAGAGCCTTGATGAAAAGAGAGCTAATGCCATGCGACGAATGAAAGCATATCATGAGAAGCTTGTCAAAGCCTACAGGAAGACCGTTAACGCTCGCTCCTTCGCTGCAGGCGACCTTGTCCTCCAAGCCGCCAAGCACGTACGGGCCAATTTGTCAGCTCCTAAGTTTACACCTAACTGGGAGGGGCCATTCGAAATACATACTGCCAGGAGCAATGGCTCGTACCTCCTGCTCAATCCAGACGACGGGCAACTTACCTCCCCTATCAATGGTCGCTATCTGAAGAAGTACTATGCATGATCAGCTTGCGGCATGTCCCCCCCCCCACGACCCGACATTTTGTGTATATACACACATGTACTAGCTTGTACTTTTGTTTCTTGTTACGAGTTCCTTTTGTGTAAAGACATTTCCTAGATCGACGGACTCTCAATCTACGATCTTTTTACTGTATACCTCTATACTTTGCCCCGACGTCTGTATTGATATCCAGTTATCACGTGTCTGTCCTCGATCACAAAAAAAAAAAGCAGAACAAGGAAAGAAAGGAGGGGGGGGGGGGACGTAGACAGACATCCAACAGACGCAACACACAATTGTAACATACAACGCTTATACCATACATCCACGACAGGTGTTAACAAAGCAACATGCAATTACACTTCATGTACCAACAAAATAGCTATTTATACATATAAAAAAAAACGTCTTTGGCCACTACCAGGCACTCCGTAGACATCAAATCTATGATAAACCTACCGGAAGCGAGATAACAAAACGGCTACCGGGTGAGCGCTCAACGACTGCAGTGCCTGACGCTGCACCTGTAGCGACGACCGCTGTGCCTCAAACTCAGCTTGTCGCCTCAAACGCTCAGCCTCTCGCACTTCCACATCCGTCCGCCGCCTCTGGAGATCACTCAGACGTCTCTGCAAGTTCGACAACTGCCTCTCTATCTCCGCCACCTCTCTGTCGATCACAACCAACTCTCCGTTGATCTATGATCGTTCCACCTCCAACCCTTGGCGCCGCTTCTCGAGCAGCATCTCCTCCATGCGTACCAAGGCCATCCTCTCGCCCACACCACCACCCTCGCTCCTCGATCTAAAGAACTCGGCCAACCAATCTAGCTGCACACCTAAAGAGGTGAACGCCGCGAACTTTGTCAGCGACCGCTCAATGAACCCTATCGTCCAACCCGCCGCGGGAACACTCGCAATCGGCAACAGCCACTCCACAAACCCTGAGTACACCCATCTCTGCAGCACCGGATTCTCCAAATTCACCCCCTCAAACGTTTGCGAGTACGCTGCCTTCAACATCTCCAACCGACGCACTGTCTCCGAAGGTAGCTGGAGGTTCTCCCATACTACCACATCGGCCTGGCCGCTCGACGATCCTCTACTCGCCTCCCCAGCTGCTGTACCACTCAACACCGTCACGAGCCTCTCACGCACTTCTCCGGCTGCCTGTACACCGACGGTCATCGAGTGCATCGCCATCAACATCGCACTTGCCTCAACAGCCGACCCTGACAGCGCCGCCACAACAGCCTGCACCGGCTGCACCGGGATCTCCACCTCCTGAATCGGGACCGCCACTACAGGCTCCAACTCCATCAAATCCCCCCACTCAACCGCCGCGGCCTCCATCGTCGCGCCTGTCCACCAGTAGCCACTGGCATCGAACATCAACGACTCATCGACCAAGCCACCATACACATCATCCACCCCCTCCTCGACATCTGGTGGTGGACTCACCCCGCCATTGGCCCCGGCCCTCGACACGCCGACCGCTACCGGCTCATCCCTGCCTACTGGCTCATCAACCTCGGCTGCTCTCGCCGCCTCCATCTCGACCGCTACATTTGCATCGCTGCCACTCTCCACCGCTTGTCCCCCGTACCCCTGTCCAAAAACAACCATTAGCATATCATTTTTTTAAATAAACATCAATAAACAAGATTTAATCACAAACAGCAACCGTTAAGCCTACCTTAACCGCTGGCTCCTCCGACGCATCTCGCTGCCTCTTCGATCCTGTCAGCCGCAAGTCTGAAGGACCCACGCTCGCCTGACGAGCCCCCTCCATCACACCACCCCGCAATACCGACAGCGGCCCCTTGCCGGCCCCTGGCACCCGCGATACCGCCACCACTGGCTCCTCCCCATGGTCCTCCTGTAGAGCATCCTCCTCAGACTCCTCGCCCTCCTCGTCGGGATCCTTCTCCAAACTCACAACCGCATTCCCCGCCACTAACACCAGCATACCGGCCTGCCTCGCCGCTGTCATCGATACCAAGCTCAACGCCCGGTCACAGGCGAACACGTCAACCAGTCGCCGTGTCCCCGATGGCTGTGCCAACCACTCCGCCCAGACCGCCCGCAGACGCTCCCACCACTGTGCATACTCCACCGGCACCGCCCCCACTGACGCTCTCCCCGGCCTCCTCCACGCTACCACCGGTACCGGCCACTCACGAACTCTGTATTACCGCGTGTATCCGAATACGGTCGTCACACTCCACGGGCTACGATACCCACACGGCGGCTCCAAGTCATAACCAAATGTCCGCGCCAACCGGTCCGGGCAATACCGAGCCACGTAATATAGGTGCTCTGCAGGCTTGCCGCCATCATCAGTCATCACTGGCAGCCAACCTGGAAAGTAGGCCACCAAGAGCACAACGTCCGCCGGTGGCAAACCCCCCCTTTTGGTCAAATCTATCGTCATCTCCTGTCCATGCAACCAGGGGGGTACTCCGTATGACGCATGCATCTCTCTATACGGACGTGCACTGCATGCCTCCCTCGCATCTATCAACCGCGACAACGGGCACTCCGGCCTCTTGATGCCCGCCCATGTAAATGCCCGCGCCCCACTGCACCACAATGCCACTTCCCGTGATCTGCCGCTGTGCATCACTGTCCTCGTCCTCGGTGCTGGATGCTCAAGCGGATATCCTGTCGGACGATAGTCTGGAAAACAATCATACAGGTACCGCTGCAGGCACATCCAATCCACGTAGGTCGCCACTTGGTACCGCCCGTGCGACCTCTTCACGTCGTTCACAAACTGAACCAACCGACAATACATGGTGCCCAGATACACGGGAGCTAGCCCAACACGCTTCCCCTGCGCCATCCGAATCGCCAGGGGGATCACCTTTGCGGATATGCCATCCTCCGGCGTCCCTTCAAACACGAATCTGCAACACAAAACAACACGCCAACGCATTATATCCAACCTCAACTCGCACCACATCTACAAATATACACGCAATGGAACGCATCATACTTACCTCGACAAGTACATCGTCAAAAAGGCCACCATCTCGTACCGCTCGTCCTTGTGATATGGCCCCATCACGAAATGGGCCGCATTGCCTAATTTCTGCCCCACCTCACCTGCGGCGTGCCATAGAACAATCGGAGTCACCCGCTATATGTCTCCTTCCGATGCTGCTTCGTCTCCGCCAAAATATCAATTAACTGCGTCTGCAACAACCGCTCCTCATTAGTCAGCCGCGTCACACGTGCGTCCAACTCTTCATGCATCGGCAGCCCCATCAACATCATCATATCTAGCAGCGTCGGCCCAATCTCTCCGAACTCAGTCACAAAGGTATGTGTCTGAGTACTCCATCGCGACAACAACAAAGTCATCCCCGGCGTGTCTCTGTACAACTCCACCCCCCTCGCCGTAATGTCAATCGCCGGCACCAACCCCAACACATCCAATAATGCCGCCCACCTCGGCACCTCCATCATGTGCTCACACCAGAAGTCCCACCCAATCGGCATCGCACTGTGACCCTTGAACACCACAGGTGCCCAGGGTATATCCTCACGCTCCACCAACAACCCCGCCACATACCTCGGTGACGACACGGGCGCATCCTCCCAGCTAAGAGCCCGTACATATGGTGACGGCACTCGCGGTTCCTCCCCCATCGACGCACCACTCCAAGGCACTGTGAACGCACCATCTGCTACCCGGATGGCCAGCTCCCTCCACAACTCCCGGCTAGGCACGGCCGGTACTACCCCTTTTACCCTTAACAGCGTGACCGTCTTATCTGGGTCCGGATCATACGTCCTCACCGACGCATCATCAAATGAAAGCGGCACTCCCGTCTCACCACATCCTGCAGCTTTGGCTTTATCTATCGGCGGGGGCGACACCGGCTCCGTCGTCATAATTTGTGGTGGCCGCGCTGCGCTCGTCGCACCATTTCGTGGCTTCACCCACATCTGCTGCTTCAACTTTTTCAGAACGGGCACCGGCTCAGCGAGCGTGACCTTGCCCGCGGCTCTTGCCCCCGCTGACCCCCCTCCAACTCCCGACCCCCTGCCCCCGCCGACCTCCCTCCAGCTCCCGACCCCCTTGCCCCCGCCGACTTCCCCCCAGCTCCCGACCCACCTTCCCCCGCCGACCTCCCTCCAGATCCCGAGCCCTTCGGCACCGCAGAACCACCTCCAGCTCCCGTCCCCTTCGGCGCCGACGAACCACCTCCCGCTCCCGACCCCTTCGGCGCCGACGAACCACCTCCAGCTCCCGACCCCCTCGGCCCCACCGACCCCCTTTCTTCTCTCCTACCTTGTCTTCCTATTCCCCTCGCGGAAGCATCCCCTGACCCTCTTCTTCCGGCCGACCCCCCTCGCGTGGCCGAGCCCCCTCCCCTCTCCTCCTTTTCTTCCCTCCCTTCCCTCCTCTCTCCCGTGTTGGCCGACCCCCCCGGGGTGGCCGACCCCCCTCGATTGGCCGACCCCCCTCTTTTCCCCTCTTTCTTCCCTCCTTCCACCTTCCCCTCTTCTTTCCTTCTCTCCACCGCCGCCGACCCCTTGGCCACGCCGACCCCCATCTGCGGCCGACCCCTCGGCCACGTGCTTTCCCCCTCTCACCATTTCTTCTCTTTTCTTCCTCTCTCAATTTTTTTCCCAAATGTGGAATGTTTTTTTTTTACAAACCACCCTCCCCCCCCCTTTCCCTATTTATAGAAGTGGGCCATCCAATCTCAACCACCCATCTTTTTCAAAAAAAAAAACTTATTTTCCCGCTACTTACGCATATTCCTAACATTCATGTTTCAATCCCCAAGCGCATTCAACATCATTTATGCGTGCGATGCCCACTCGGGTTGCCCCTCCGCGCACCCCGCACGTAGGGGGCTTATGTTCACAATATATTCGGACCGCCCCCCAGGGCCCGCTAAAAGACTCCAGTGGCACGACATGTCACCCGCTCGATAGTCAAATTTACTCAACATCATTCCTCGATCAAAATGCTCCGATGCTCAAAACATCGCCATGCTCGATCAAAGCGCTCCGCACCTTAAAAACATTCAGACAGAGATCGAAAGCACCTCCCCCCGAGGGGTCGGCCACCTTGAGAAGGGGGTCAGCCACCCCCGTGAGAAGGGGGTCGGCCACCTCCCTGAGAAGGGGGTCGGCCACTCCCCTGAGAAGGGGGTCGGCCACGCCCCTAAGAAGAGGGTCGGCCAACCACCTTGTGAGGGGGTCGGCCACCCCTTTTGTAAGGGGGTCGGCCAACCACCTTGTGAGGGGGTCGGCCACCCCTTTTTGTAAGGGGGTCGGCCAACCACCTTGTGAGGGGGTCGGCCACCCCTTTTGTAAGAAGGTCGGCCAGCCACCTTGTGAGGGGTTCGGCCACCCCTTTTGTGAGGGGGTCGGCCACCCCTTGAGGAGGGGGTCGGCCTCATTTGTCCTTAGGGGGGAGGGGACCTGCTTACCGCTGCTATCACCTCACTCAAAGCATTCAGCAATGCTCACTCATCGCTAGTGGTCGCGTGACGCCCATTCTCGCCCCCACACTCCACCCAAGGCCCCGGCCCTCGCGGCGCGGCGGGCTCACAACCCCAAAGCCCTCGCCGACACAATCAACCAGGGGCTCTGGCCCTCGCCCGCACAATCAACCGGGGTCTTCGGTCCTCGCCGACACAATCAACCGGGGGCTCCGGCCCTCGCGGCGGGACGGGCTCACAACCCTAAAGCCCTCGCCGGCACAATCAACCGGGGGCTCCGGCCCTCGCCCGCACAATCAATCGGGGGCTCCGGCCCTCGCAGGCTCAATCAACCGAAGGCTCCGGTCTTCGTAACGAGGGTTGGACTCACAGCCCTAAGGCCATCGCCGACACAATCAGCCGACAGACTCATGGGAGGGGGCTTCATTCGCAATGCCCCCAGCACGAGGACCATTCGCCACAGACTCTGAATATCAAGTTGCAAGCATGTGCACTCATGATACCATTGATCATCGACACCACCAGGGTAATGAACCGCGAGTCACTCTGAGACGGGAGCAGGTCCTCGGAGGGCATCGCGTCCGGCACTCCTAGCAGTTGGCTGCAAGGGCAACCCTCACCACTGCCAGGATCTCGACGCGTCTCTTGACGCATCTCGTGGGATTGAGTAAGGGCTTGGACTGGAGGCTGGGGCAACGGGCTACTCTGACCATGCTACCGCAGTGTGGTCAGTCTCCTCAGATAGGCAGAGGGACGCTGCAAGGGCAGGACGACACGAACTCGGGGACCGGCAATTCGACGGACAATCAAGACTGCGGGACCCCCTACGGCGACGTGTCACTCCCAGAGGACGACACGTGTCGGCTGATGACACGCGCATATTTGTGCCTATATATAGTGGATTCTGGAGCTTATTCAAGGACTTCTGCCTCATTTGACACTTTCACTTCTGTCTCTAAACCCATTCTCTCTGGATTTCTAGTGAGAGAAAGACATTTGGACTTACGACTTCGAACTCTTGACGTTGCACTCTTGACACAGACCGACCGCTGGCCCTGTTCGTCGTCACCCTGCCTGCACGACACTGCCAGCCCTCGCGACTTGCCTAAGGAGCCTTGCTCTCAGCCCTTGCGCCATCCTTGCTGTCTCCCACTTTGCCTACTTGGAAGCCAACTCAGACTGCATCCCTTGTGGCACCTCGACGTGGCAAAGGACCCTCTTTCGTCACCAACATAACCTTTAACATATCATGATCAGAAATCCCAGGTTTTACTGCTTGAACTTTAGTATTAGGAAAAGTTTCCATCCAACCTTCATTATGTAGAACCCTATCCAGTTTGCACATGATAAGCTCAGCCTCTCTGTTGTTACACCAAGTGAAATACAACCCTAGAGTATGCATATCCTCAAGATGTGCTTCATATAAGCACTTATTAAACTCCTCCATATCCTTTTTACATGCCTCTCTACCACCATACTTTTCATTCTCATTCTTGATGATATTAAAGTCTCCAGCCACAATCTATGGGTTGGTGACAATTAAAATGGCATCCTGCACAAGGCTTGTCCACATGTCCCTTCTCTTCTCACCTTTGTTATTAGCATATGCAAAGGTAATATAAAAAGGATTCGCAGAACTATGATTGAGCACGTTACCAGTTAGATGTTGGCTTGATTTATTGACCATTTCTAACTGTACTTTTGTCCTATTCCATCCCATCCATAGCCTTGAAATACCTTTGCTGTTTATTCCATAGTCAAATTGCCATTCCTTATTCCACTTGTCTGTAATATTCTTTATGTTTTCCTGCCTTACCTTTTTCCAACAGTCCCACTACCTCTACATTGTTCTCTTTCATTGCTTTCTTTACATCTCTCTGTCTAACAGGGTCATTAAACCCCCTGGTATTCTAGCGGACTACTGTTGTCATGTTTTGGGTATGTCCAGCTGCTTGGCTTTTCTCTCTTTTCTCTTGGAAGAATTTGGTCTTCCATGCCCCGACAGCTCAATACTTATATCGCCTCTATCCTCTTTCCCTTCCAAGACAACAAAACTATTTAATGTAAGAACATTGATATGATCATCTGTTCTACTTTGGGGACTAGCCCTGGGCTGATTGTATAGCCAGATGCATTCACTGTCAACTCATTCCTCAATTCCAATAGTTTATTTTTCTTTGGCTTCCAGACTTTTTGAGGGACTGGCTTCTTATATCAGTTTGTTAGTTGATGCCCATATATATTGCAATGAGTGCATTTTATAGGTACCCACTCATATTCCACCTTTTGGTGAATTATCTGGCTATTAGGACCTTTTATAGGGATAGCATTAGGCAGGCTGTTCTTTACATCAATTTCAACACAAACCCTTGCATAACCAAGCCTTTCTTTCCCAGCAGTCATATGATCCATAAAGAGAGGTTTCCTAACTGCACTAGCAATTTACTTATCATTTTGGATGACCAAAAGTGTAGAGGAAGTTGTCGGAGCTTTATCCAAACAGGAACAGTGCTTCCCTCCTGATCCATTGACATTGATTCATTCCATGGTTTGACTATCACAAGTTTATTATCAAAGAACCATGGTCCTTTATCCATCCAAAATAGTATTCTTAACCATCATATCATCAAATTTGACAAGAAATAAACCTGGTTTTAACACACTTAGGGAGAAAGTCCCAAACTCTTTCCACTTTCGACCAAGAAATCCCTTCATTATCTGAAAAGGAATTCTAGCACCCAGGACATAAGCAATAACATAAATTTTCCATTGTCTGATTTCATCTTCTACATCTTCTAAGGCAAATTCCACCCCTTTTGACCATTAATCTCCTTAGGCTCGATGAATTCCAGACTATTTTGTTGCTCATATTCCTGATTAGGCATTGTTACTTTTGTGTATGACTTATTTTGCCTTAAATTGAACAGATTAGGGCTAGATTCCTTATTTTGGGGATTATCTTCCTTAGCCAAGGGCAACGGTGGAAAATCCTCCTCTGATCCCGTTACATTCATTTTAAAACCACTGTCCAATAGGGAAAAATTCTTTATTACCTCAGTGACGTGGCCTTCTAGCTCAGCCGATTTAGTCCCTTCACGCGCCTCCTGTCCATGCGCCCCTAAATTAGTTCGAGCGGTTTCCTCATTCAATGCAGATCTTCCTTGTAACTCATGGCTCTCAATCAATGTAGATTTACCATGCAATTC
The DNA here is from genome assembly GCA_033065855.1 of Escallonia rubra. NCBI lineage: Eukaryota > Viridiplantae > Streptophyta > Magnoliopsida > Escalloniales > Escalloniaceae > Escallonia > Escallonia rubra. The sequence goes on along the minus strand of JAVXUO010002164.1, from coordinate 74,586 downwards.
ATGGCCCTCATTTAATGCAAATCCTTCTTGGAATTCATGGCATGCACTCTCATTACCTTCGCCATTTACTGCACTTATTGCATCACAATCCATCCGATTTTGTCCTAGCTTCGTTTCCATGGAGTTAATGCATTCCTTTAAAACGCCATTTTCCTGTCTTAAAGTCTCCAATTGTTCTTGCATTTTTGCGATCATTGCCCGAAGATCTGATTCCTCATCAGAATCATTGTTAGATGCCTTTGTTCCTTTTGGTCAAATGTCATTCACGTCTCTGAAATTGCTTAATCCTAATGATACCAAACCTTCATTACTTTGTTGTAATCTTATCCCCTAATTGCTTCCATTATGTGTTTTCTGCCATTCTTTCCCAATGAAAGCTTCAGAGAAAGCGTCTTTAATGGGGCCTCTTAATCTTGTTGACCTTCTTGAGGCCTCCGGCAAAGCCGTCGTCGGCCGGCATTCGAGAGAAGATGTAGTTTCTCTCAGGCATAAAAACTCAGGCATCCGATTTTTTATGCTTGATTTTTTATTAACTCTATTTTTATACGCATATCGCTCGTGTCATGCTAATTAGTATATATAATTTATGTTTTATAAGAATTAGACGGGATGAATTTTCACGAGCCGACCTTTTGGACCTTTAAAAACGCTTGCTCATACCTAGTCATAATTTTGCTGAATCCAAAATTTTGTACCTACATTCAGATGGTCTTTATAAAATGTTTGATAAAACTGAAATTTAAGTGCTGAGAAAGTTAAGTGCTGAATTCGTAAAACTGAAAACTTTAAGCGATTGAATTTTTACTGAAAAATAAGTTAACCTGTTTGGTAAACCAAAAGCTGATGTTTGAAAAATTTTTATTTACAAATTTATCAATTTTACCAAAATTGTGCATTTGTTTATGTACTTTATAACTTTTTTTTGGGGAGGAGGGGGTGCTAAAATTGTGTTGGTGGTGGTGGCAGCGGCAGCGGCGAAAGGGTGTCAATGGTAGTGATAATGGTGCGTGAAGACGTGATGTTGGTAATTGTGATGATAACGATATGCCGCGACATGACGGTCATGACAGTGGTTATAGTGTGGTGGATATTTAGATGATTTTGGCGAAAATGGAAGTGGTAACGACATCGACGATATGATGGAGGTGGCAGTGTCCTTGTGGTCATGGTCGTGGTGGTGGTGATAGTGACTAGGTCATGATAATTGTGGTGGTGGTAGCAAAAAGAAATAATGGTTGTGGTGGTGGTTGTAGTGTGGTGGAGGCAGTGTTGCCAACAAATTAATTGAGACGGCATCGTGGTGATAATTATTTTTTTTTATGTAAAAATATGTTAGATAACTTTTAACTATTTTACTTAAACTTAAGTGATCAGCATTAAGTAAGTCCAACACGACTTAAAATTTTAGTCTATTTTTTGTAAGAATCAATTTTTTAAGTGATACAAGGTTTAGCGTTATCAAACACACATAATTAAAAATCATTGAACCCTTTAAAATTAAATGCTTAATTGCATTATTAAACAAACCTTAAATCTGCGCCCAAACCTCTACGAGAAAAAACTAACGAATGGAGAGAACGTTCATATTCCTTTCTTTTCCTTTTCTCTCCTACAAGCCTCGTAAAGAAGGTGTTAGGGTTTATTAAAAAGGTTTATATATTTCGAAAGCGATTCAAAGAGAGAGCAGAGACGTTGAATCCTTGTAGCTACTTCGCGCCTCGATTTAAATTAGGGTGAGTTGCACCTCCTTTGCCTGCGATTTAACCCTTAGATCTGTGCCATTTACATACTATTATCAATCATTTGGGTGCTGTAATTATGCTTGCTTCAATCTGTAAACGATGTTTACTTCAAAATGGGTCTCTTGTAATTCCAAGAATTTCTGTTATGACCCAACTGGGTTTCCTTCAAAAATCACCCATCACATCTTTCTCATCTGAAACCACTTCATTCTTACCCAATGAAGCAAAACAAGCGTCATTCGCGGTATCATACTTGGTGAACAATTGCGGGTTGTCTCCAGAAGTTGCGTCATTTACGGTATCCAAGTTTAAAAGACTGCGTTTTGCTTCTTCGAAGAGACCAGACTGTGTTCTAGCCCTGCTCCGAGACCATGGTTTTACCAATACACAAATTTCTAAACTCATTACAACACACCCACTCTTGCTTTTAGCCAACCCGGAGGAAACCCTTCTGCCCAAACTCAAATTTTTCCATTCTATCGGGGCATCGAGCGATGACATTGCTTCGAATCCACGAATGCTGAAAAATGGCTTGCATAATCGTATCGTCCCCATGTGTAATTTCCTCAAGAGTATGCTTCTGTCTGACCGAGAGGTTGTTAGCATTATGAAGCTCCTTAGATGGAACCTGCATGATGTGCATATCACCTTTGCACCAAATGTTGAACTCCTGAAACAAGTTGGAGTGCCCCACCCTCTTATCTCAGCATTTGTAAGTAGAAATCCTGATATCCTGTTGCAAGAAACCAGTAAGTTTGATCAATGCGTGAAGAAGTTACTTAAAATGGGATTTGACCCTTCTAAATGGGCTTTTGTCAAAGCACTCCTTGCGATACTTGGGATGAGTGAGTCGACCTGGGAACATAAACAAGAAGTTTATAAGAGATGGGGTTGGTCTGACCATGAGATTTCAGTGGCATTCAAAAATTATCCCACGTGTATGGCTTTATCGGAGAACAAAATTATGAGTGTGATGGGTTTTCTTGTGAATGAGATGGGTTTCCAGTCTACTGCTATCTCTAGGATTGCGGGTGTTCTTCTTTATAGTTTGGAGAAGAGAATCATTCCGAGGTGTTCTGTCCTGAGGGTTTTGCAACTAAATGGTTTGTTAAAGAAAGTTCCAAGTGTATTTGTTACTCTGCAAGTGACTGAGAAATGCTTCTTGGACAAATTTGTGATCAAATATCAGATAGAAGTTCCTCATCTTTTGAGTCTCTATCAAAGGAAATGTCCATCGTTAAAACATATGGAATAAAGACATCATTATCAGTTCAACTAGGTAATGGCTTCCCTTCCATTTTACAGCACATAACTAGCTTCTCTTAATGATGTTCTCATTGTTAGTGAGGTGATTACTTTAATATGTTATGTGCCAAGAAGACAACTGCTCTTACGCTAGTTTTGATATTACACTAATCTGATATACCTCTTCTGAACGCTAAGTTATGCTTCAATCTCGAATTGGGTTAAGCTGATTGCACTAGGCCCCTAAATTCTTATGATCTCCTTTTCCTTCATGTGAACTGCTCAGAAATTGCTTTCTGGATCTCTACAACTGTACAATTCGAAACTCATACAGACTAGACTCCGTTCTAGCCTTGCTCAGGCACCATGGTTTTCACCATCACCCACGTTTCCAAACTTGTTAGGATATGCCTGCCCTCACTTTTAGCTGACCCTGATGAAAACATTTCACAAACTCAAGTTTTCCTCTCAATAGGGGCATCCATTGATGGCATTGCTTCATATGTAACTCTGTCAGTTATAGCTTAGACAACTGTATCATCCCCTTCTGTGATTTCCTCAAGTATACACTTCTTTCAGACTAAAAGGTTTTTACTGTAATGAAAGACCTTCTATGGTACCTGTATGATGTGCATAGAACCTCTGGTCCCAATGTCGTACTCCTGAGACAAATCGGAGGGCCTCAACCCTAAATTTCATCAGTTATAACGGATATCCTTTTGCCCTGAATCAAGACATCCTTAACTTTGATGAAGGCGTGAAGGGGATCTTTAATGGGATTTGACCCTTCTATGTTAGCTTTTTCCCGAGCAATCTTTACGGTATGTGGGATCAATAAATTGACCTCTGAAGATGAAAATAAAAAATGAAAAATATTGGAGGTTGGGTGACAGGGCCAGGAATTACTTGCGGATGAGATGGGTTTCCAGTCGCGGCCAATCTTCCTAACCGCGCTAGACCGGGCTTCTTTGTTACAGTTTGAGGAAGAGAATTATTACAAGGTGTTCTGTTGTGAGATTTCTGCAGTTGACAGTAGATGTCTTCGAGAAAGATTTAAAGTGTGGCTTCTATTATCTGCCCGGTCGAGCAAGTCTTCTTTGATACTTGTGATTAAACATCAGAAACAAATTCCATGAGTTGGGTACTGTGTCTTAGACTGTGTCATGGAGCCCAAGGATGCAAGTTGCTACCTTCTATATATCAGTACTTTCGTTTCCTTGATTCTAATAAAAAGTCATGTTCCTCAAATATCACTACTCAGTGCTTAATGGTCAATTAATGTGCAATATATAGTATAAGAATTCGCAAGAGTCTATATAATCAATTCTATGATGCAATCAATACAAGATGGTATGTTCGTGTTAATTAATTGATGCACCTTGTTATTCTTAGTACTTACAAATTCTATGTTATTTTATCTAGACATTTCGAAGCCTCTAACTAGCCCAAGGTTGCCTATTGGCTGTGACCGCTACAAGTACCCTGGCCGTGACCGCGACTTTTAACTATGTCTAATGGGAAGAGTGGATCCACTTTAGTTGGTCTTTATAGACTGTAAATTTGTCAAGCTAGTATGCCTACTATAGTCATGAAAGTACCGACTCTGCATCAACATCCTGGCCGTGACCGCGACTTTGAGCTATGTTGAATGGCAAGAGTGTATCCACATTAGTTGGTATCTATGGACTGTATTTTTGTCAAGCTAGTACACCTACTACAGTCATGAAAGTATGCATGAAGTTTTACTTTGGCTATGTTATTTGCCCCAAACTTCATATCATCTCCTTTTCCTTCATGAGAACTCTTACAGTATTGGTTTCCAGCAGAGCAGGCTGATTGAGAATATATCTACGTGAATGAAAACTTTTGGCAATACAAATGAATTATATCTTTGGATAACCCAAGTCTGAATGACTCTAGTACATAATAATGCAATTTGAGTGCTAACAGGATCACTGCATGATCTCTAATTTGAATTTATATCTTGTGCTGATCAATTGATGGTTTTGGTTTTAGGGGCAGGGGAACAAAGGGAGGAAAAATGCAATATGTTTAGACAAAGCAAATAGTGGTGTAACAGTTTCCGTTAACAATGTCTTACAGAGGTTTGTAATATCATTCGAATTCGTTTTTTATCGACATTGATTGAATTGTGTTTGACGACTGCCTTCTTTGTTAGATCATGCATCTCTTCGTGGTAATGCTTCCATTTACGACCTGCTTAGCTTCTCTTGGCTATTCTAAATTTGGCAACTTGATAGGGGTTATTTTTATCCTTATCTAACCTTCTCTGTGCACAATCTTACACTAACATTGTTTGGCCTTTGATCGTGGTCTAGAGAACATCTTTTCCCCTTTAGAGGGGAGTTGATCATCTGAGAAGCTTGGAATCAAGTAGCAACAATTAAGAGGCACTTATTGACATGCTGCAGGCTATTTCAAAGCACCAAGAATCCACCTTCCTATATTTGTCAACAGCAACGAATTTATTATGTTTGGGCTCCAATTGGACTTAGTTATCTTCTGTTGGTGAACATAGTTCCTGTTAGCATGTATACGTGAAAGCAACACTTGAGACTTTCGATGATTCTCTATATGTTATATATGTATATTGGGGATTGTGCATGCAATGATCTAATTCGTTATGCTTTTGTTAATTTTTGGTGCATGAACCAAGGCCACATACAGCTAAATATGTGCTTGTTCACTTATAAATACCTAACATCTTTTGTTTAAGGGGGTTTTTTAAGGTTATCATCTTTGAGGGCTCCTATATACTATGACTGGTGACCTTTTTCATGATATCTGGGCATTAAAAGTTGGAATCTAGCTGCATCCTGCCTGGCTATTGAAGTGAGTCATGTACTGTGGTTTCAAAATTTTCTGCGCCCTATTGCTGTCTTATTGTCACTAATATTATGTCCTTTGTTAGTTTTTGTATTTTCTGACTCTCTATGTCATTGAGTTAATCATGTTGGCACCTCAGTAAAAAGTTGACCCTGTAGATTGTCAAAGAAAAATGTCACAAAAACTGCCATGATGCAATCTTTCATAAGCTAATTATGCAGTCTCAAGAACAATCTTAACAGCGGGGAATTGATTTTGAATGTTGATGCATCAGGCTCGTGTCCTCTCCAAGAAGGCTTATTTCTGTAAGTTTATGTTACTTTTCAATTATGTTTATATTATCTGCTCATGCTTAATTCGAATGTGAAATTACGTGCAACACTACGAATTGGAGGTACGCCAAGCATTGGGTTATATTTTTTTAGACTTTTTCATATATACTGTGGCAAGGCTTTGTACCATGAGTAGTGTTATATATGTCCTCGGTATTGGCAAGAACTCCCAGATATAGTACAGGAAAGAGGGAGGGGGGCAGGGTGCAAATTTTCCTACTTTTGGAAGAGCTTGCTTGTTATTTTATCTTTCATGTAAGAGCTGGATCCTCTGATTTTGGCCAATACGAGTATACTTGCTTTCAACTTAGATATCATATTTAGTTCAACACCACACCTTTTTCATCATTTAGGGTTCATTTTTCATGCCTCGTGGGATGGATCTAAATGGCTCATTTGAATTGAGCTGTTTTGGACTTGAAAGTATGTTCTCTGTTGTGTTTGATCACTTGCTTCTTTGCTTGCTTTCCCATACTTCAGGTTCTGACAGTATGGTCTTAGATTGGTTTGTAATGTACCTCTTCCAAATCCTTTGCGCGTTGGGTCGTATATAATGACAGCCTGCAGTAGAATTCATTCTTTTCCAATGCCATCAGGGTAAGATGAAGCACTAGTATTTACTTAAACAAGGGTTTGTTCTTGTATCAAGGATCGTTTGCACCCAACACCTGAGTTTTACACTGTCGTTCCAATGTAGAAGTTTTAGCTTCCAGGCCTTTCAAATAGTTGCACTCGGCATCCTTTTGCCCAATAATGCTGGTGGGGATTAATTTGCAAGGTTAATTCGGTAGTTCACTTACCTTCATCTTCAGTCTTCTAAGAAATAACTTGAACCTCCACCAATGGAGGTTTTTGCCAATTCTCTTTCTATTGGTAACAAGGTTGTGATGTGAGGTAAAGTACCTCTTTTGGCCGTTCAATCTGACCTCCTTCAAGTTGGGTTCAAGGTTGCTGGATGTCAAAATGTCCAGATGCTGAAAACCAGAATTAGAAGCACAATGTGCAAGTAGGAACTTTTCATTTCTGAATTCAAGTATCCACTGAATCTTAAAGTACCAACGGCAAAGAAAGAGATGCAGGGAAAACGGCCAGGGAAACCGGAAGCCTACGGCCAAACCTAAGTTGAACAATAACTTCGCTTTAACCAGTTCCTCAAATGTAAACCTTTCACCATTATTTTTAAGTCACTTCATAGTCTCCTCATCCTCAGGTGGTGAGGTTTTCTGTTGTCCAAACACTAGTCGTCTTCGTTACAAAAAAAAATTATACTGTCACTCAAGCTTCCTTGATATTTTTTAGTAGGTTTCCTAACCTTTGATCCAAGCGCAGATGCCAATAACATGTAATTTACTACCTTGCCAATGACATGATCTATTGCACCCATCTGAATCATATCGACTGTTGGATCCCAACTCCACAACTATTCGAGTTGTATCCAACATCGGATCCAAATTTCACACCAGAATCACTGCTGATCAGCACCAGCTCCACGTGCATCCGCGCCAGTAGCCATGAAATATGAACTCACAGATGTGAAGTACAAGCCGCCCAAAGAGAGATGGGATCCAGCAACTTCAACAGATGTGAAGTACGGTATATGGTTATTAAATCCGGCGTGTTTCCCTCTCTTACCTGCAATTGCACATGCCATAAACTTGTAACCAGTGAGCCGTGTTATTTAGTCAGTATTGTCAAGAACTACAATGTTTGCTTGAATCTGTAAACAAACTCTGATTGGAAGCAAGCTTCTTGTTAAATAAAAATGTTCTCCATCGCCCAATTGGATTTTCATCAACCGTCACCCATTTTATTGTTCTCATCTATTAGCACTCGTCAATAAAACGAGGTCGAAATGCAATCCAAGAGTCCTTTACCATGTCTTACCTCGTGAAAATTTGTTGGTTGCCCCCCGAAAGCTGCTATATCCAAGTCCAAGAGAGTATATTTCAAATCCTCACACAGACCATACTGGGTTCTAGCTCTGTTCAGGGATCATCGTTACTAACAGCCACATTACCAAAATCATCACCACATGCCTACATTTGCTTGCAGTGCACCCTTAGAAAATCCTTCTGCCCAAAGTCAGTTTTTTTCATTCCGTTTGGAATCCTGTTGATGACCTTGCTTCGAGTCTAAGTGCATTAGTTTATTGCTTATGTAACCGCATCATGACCTTGTATAATTTTCTTACGAGTGAACTCGTTTCCTACCAAAAGGTTGTTGCTGCTATGAAGCGCCTTGCATGGAACCTGCTTGATGCGCAGGAAAACTTCACTCCCATTGTCTCGCTCCTGGAACAAGTTGGAGTACCTCAACATGATATTTCCTCTATTTTATGGGGATAGATCCTTGCGTCCTGCATGAAGACACCTAAAGTTGAAGGGGGTCTTCAAAATGGGAGTTGGTCCTTCCAAAGTGGCTTTTGTCAGGCAATCACTACAATATGTGGGATGAGTGAATCAATTTTGGAATGAACGAGGGAAGTTTATAGGAGGTGGGGTTGGTCTGGCCATGAGATTTTCTATGGACTTCATAGAGTATCAGTTATGCATGGTTTTGCCTAAGAACAAAATATGGTTGAGATGGGAATCCAGTCTGCTGCTATTGCTAGAACTCCCGCCATTTGTTTTTTTCATCATTTCAAGGTGTTCCGTTTTGCGAGTTTTACAGTTGGAGGTTTTTTTTATGAAGTTCCAACTTTATTAACTACTCTCCAAGTGGCCGGAAAATGCTTCTTGGACAGATTTGTGATCAAATATCAAAACATAGTTCTTCAACTGTTGAGTGTCTATTATGTGTATGCATACCACCATAGTATGGAAGGAGATAATGACTGGTAGCATCTTGTGGTTATGAATACAATTCGATGCTGCTTCCCCTGCTAGTATTGCCAGTTCCCAACATAAAACCAGCTTTAGTAAATGATGTTTCGTTTGGTAAAATTGTGACTACAATTGATCTTTATCTACTAAGAAGGCGATAAAATGACATGTTGATTTGAAAGTGAGTTCATTGCAAATAGTTGATTTGGGTGTTCATGCAAAAGCACTGGAACTCAATGACCTTAACATTTTGTATGGCTGCTTGTAGTAACACGATGCTCTGCAAATTACGTTTGTGCAGTAAAGCAGACATAGCTGAAATGCTGGCTTACCGTTGATCACGAGTTGCGGTTAAATTGTTTATAGAAGTATAGTCGGAAGCTTTATTATTTTCAACCGCCCTAAAGCACCGGGTGTCAGATATGAAGTTGCGTGTTCCTTTCAGTTCTCGTCTCGTCTGGGAACCTGTCTAATCCTTGATTTGAGTAAATTAAGCGCCGCATGTGTTCCGCATCACATGCTCTGGAAGTTAAGTTTACTCACATCTTCTCTGCAAAAATCTTGGGCATGATATAGCCTCCAACAAATTGAACAAAAACCAAGATTATACTGTGCACGAGCTCTTCTGGACCACTTACTTGGTCCTTTTGATAAGCTGAGCATGCATGTGACATTATATAGATACTTCAGAATCTGCTATTATTTGGTGTTGGGCTCTAAAAGGTTGAAGTGTGCTGCATGTGTGATAAGCCTCATGCGATTTTGTTCGTGGCATGGTGAACATGCCAGCATTCTCTGTGGAATTCTTCCCATACGGGATTCTTCTGTGCCAAGTGGGGTTGGAGGCAAAATGAAAGATATCTATATCAATGATTGTGACGAGTGGCGGATTTATTAACGGGAGCGGTATTCTGTTTCCCTTTTTCTGTTTTCTAGGAGCACATAATGCCAGAGCAAAAACTTTTTGACATTCGAGCTGGGCACAATTTCCAATGAAGTTAGATACAACCCTATACATTAGTGCGTTGTTTGGCGATTAGAAAGGTCTTTAGCATTGCGGCTACCATCTTCTTTAAGAGAGGCAGCAGCAGTTCAAGCATCTATTAAGTATCTAGATATGTGGCAGTGATTCAGCTGTTAGTGTCTACAATCATGGGAAGATAGTGCTCTATAACCAGGCTCTGAATCAGTACAAATCTGAGAAGAGCATGAATGTCATACTAGTTTTTGAAGATGGCTATTCTGTAGGGGCGGTAAGAAAGAATCTATTGTTGTGAACATCATTTGGAAGACAAGATATTAGCGCAGTCATGTATGACACATGCTAGCTCGACCTATCATTTCTGTCGGATCATGTTAGAAAGCAAAGGTTACTGACTGAAGTTACCGGCTTTGCCACTTTTGCCTGCAAGGCTAGATCGGAAGTATTTATGACATGGTCCCAGCTGGGCCTAGATAATTCTCGATCTGACTTTGTATATGTGTAGTTTCCTTTTGCTTGTTTAAACTCGTCTGTAAAATATGTGTTCTGATAATTATGTGGCCGGGAAGTCTTCGACTATTTATGATATATGATTTCTCTTCTTAACCAAAAACAACTTTGCTTCAGAAACCTTCTAACAATTCTGTTTTGCAGGTTCTGATCAGTCTGTTCACAGTAGCTGGGCTCCTCAGACCTAGACATATCCCAATTTGGCATTGACTGATATTGCTGTTTATAAGGCGGTCTCTATGAAATAATGTTACTGCCTATCTTAATCTGAAGTGGAATAGAATTGAGGAAGAACTGAGGAATGTGGTAAGAATTGAGGAAGAACTGAGGAATGTGGTAAGAACTGAGGAAGAGAAGCAAGGTGGAGCTGGGATTAACTTTTTGGATGTACAGGAGTTCAATCAATGCTTGTATAGGGCTCAGCTTGAGGATATGCCAACTACAGGAATGTCTTACACATGGTGCAATAAAAGGGAAACTGAGTTAATAATGGGTAGGTTGGATAGAGCTCTGCAAAATGAAGGATGGTTGGAGAAATATCCTAATACACAAGTTGAAATTCATGCCCCTGGTATATCTGATCACTCATTATTACTGCTCAGAATTGATCAAGGCTTACAGACAGGGAAGAAACCATTTAAATTCTTTAACTTTTGGATGAAACATCCTACCTTCAAGGAAGTTTTGAAGTCTGTTTGGCAAGAGGAAAGTCAAGGGAAAGCTTGTTACCAACTTAGTGTTAAACTGAGGAAATTGAAGATAGCTTTGAAAAACCTGAACAAGAATCACTATAGTAATATCTCAGGAAGAACTGCATGGAAGTTTCAAGAATTGGAAGAAGTCCAGAGGCAGTTGTTCAGGAGTAAAGATATAGAATTGGTGAGGAAAGAGAAGGAGCTGCAAGCTCAATATTATAACCTGTTGCAAGCTGAAGAAGCTTTTTACTATCAAAAAGCAAGGATAAGGGAATTAAAGTTAGGGGATTGGAATACAGCCTATTTTCACAAGAAAATGCAATTGCATAGATCCCATAACAAAATACTATCCATCAATACTGAGGCAGGGGATCAAGTATCAGGGCAACAAGAGGTTCATCAGGTTGCTATACAATATTTCTAGGAAAAAAAGTATCATCCAACTTCAGGACAAGAATGAGACTAAATGAGTTCATCAAGAGCAAGGTGGATACTTCTGACCAGCAACAGTTAAAAGCTCATATTACTGAGATGGAAATAAATGAGGCTATGTTTTCATTAAAAGGTAATAAACTGAATTTTTTCAGCAAAATTGGGAGGTTGTAGGGCCAGATGTGGTTGGTGCAATATTGGAAATTTTCAATCAGAATGCTGAGTTAAAAGGACTAAATAGTACTGCATTAACTCTGGTACCTAAGGCTTGCCCAAGTACTATGAAGGACTTTAGACCCATAGCTTGTTGTAATGTCCTCTATAAATGCATTTCCAAGGTGCTAAGTACAAGACTGAAGAAGGTTTTACCCAAGGTTATTTCACAAAGGCAATCAACTTTTGTTACTAATAGAAGCATAGCAGATAACATCTTGTTAATGCAAGAGCTAGTAAAAAATTATCACAAAGCTGGAGGCACACCTAGATGTGTGATGAAAGTAGATTTGCAGAAGGCCTATGATACAGTTGGGTGGGACTTTCTTCTAGCAGTTATGGAAAGCATGTTGTTCCCATCACAGTTCATAAAATGGTGCATGAAATGTGTTACTACAGCAAAATTTTCAGTCAATTTGAATGGATGCATGGAAGGATTCTTTGCTAGTGCTAGAGGGCTTAGACAAGGGGACCCCATATCCCCTTATCTTTTCCTTCTAGTTATGGAAGCTTTTTCAGGGTTGATGGATGAGTATGCATAACAGGAAGGTTATCATTTTCATCCAAAAATGTCAGGAATTGCAAATCAGTCATGTATGTTTTGCAGATGACTTATTCCTATTGGCACAAGCAAGAGTGGAAACTCTTATGTTGATCAGGCAGGGTCTAATGGAATTTGAGCAATTATCAGGCTTGGCACCAAACCTTGACAAAAGCTCTATTTTCAAAGCTGGAGTTAATCAGGATATGGCTAGTCAATTGGTTGAAACTATTGGAATCTCAGCTGGTCAACTTCATGTTACATACCTTGGTGTACCCTTAATATCAACTAAGTTGCAATATAAAGACTGCAGGGTTCTGGTAAAGAAGATAACAAAGAGAATATCTTCATGGTCTACAAAGTACCTATCATATGCTGGAAGAGTGCAACTTGTAATGTCTGTTTTATTGAGCATGCAAATCTATTGGTGTAGTATTTTTATACTACCAAAGAAGATTATTAAGCAGATTGAAAGTAAAATAAGGGCCTTCATATGGCATGGAGATGATATTAGGTGTACTGGAGCAAAAGTGGCCTGGAGTAATGTTTGTTTACCTAAGAATGAAGGAGGTCTAGGTCTCAAAAAACTAGATCAGTGGAACAAAGCTACTATTTGTAAGCATTTATGGGACCTGGCACACAAGAAGGACACCTTATGGGTTAAATGGTGCCATATCTTTATTATCAAAGGCAGACACTTATGGACCTTTAAGCCCCCCACAGTATTATCATGGTCTTGGTGTAAAATGGTCAAACTCAGAGAACTTTTCAAGCAATTTGTAAGACATAAAGTAGGCAAGGAGGAAAAAACCTGGTTATGGTTGGACATGTGGCATCCAATTGGGGTGGTGACTGAAGTGTATGGACAGAGAATTATGTATGATGCTAGATTGAAAATGGAAGCAAAGGTCCAAGAAATTATACACAATGGTGCTTGGAGATTACCTACACTCAGATCACAGGCCTTGAATGATTTGAACTCTGCACTTGAAAGCTTTCCAAGACCAAATGTCCTAAACCAAGATGAAATCATCTGGACTCTAAACACTAGTGGGCAATTTACTATAAAGTCTGCATATGAAGGTATTAGGACAAAAGGTGATGTAGTTCCCTAGTGGAAACTCTTGTGGTTCCCTGGTCACATTCCTAGATGCTCAATGCTACTGTGGATGATATGTCATCAGGAGCTAAGAACTAAAGCTAAGTTGAAGGCTTGGAATATGATACAGGAATAGACTTGTGAGCTTTGCCATGCTCAACCTGAAACCTTAAATCATCTATTGGTACAATGCTCTTATGCAAAAGAGCTATGGGAGCTGATCTTGAGGAAACTGCAAGTAAATGGCAGCTTTGTATCATGGCAACAAGCATTGCATTATGCATGCCATCATTTTAGAGGAAAAAGCTTCAAGGCTAGACTGTGTAAACTGGTATTGGCCCTAGCTGTTTATGGTCTTTGGCAAGAAAGGAACAATCGGATATTCAAGAAACAAGCAGCTTCAGTTCAAGGGTGTATGTTGGTGATCCAACAATGGGTCAAGCATAGGGTGTACAGTTGGAGGAAAGTCCCTGCAAGTTTGATAAACATTACATTGTGTGAGACTTGGGAAATAGATAGGCAAATTCTTTTGTAATCAGTTTGTACTTGTTTTGTTTGTATGGTAGTAGATACCTGGGGAGGGAGAATGGAATGAGGAGTACAGAGGAGAACAAAATTTCATATTATGTTCATATGGCTTACTTGAAATAATACTCGGGACCATTTACCCCAAAACAAAAAAAGTCCGGCCGCTTCACTCACTGTTGGCTTAGCTTCATCATCTATCATCTTCTAAAGCGCTCCTATTACACTCAAGAGCTTTCTCAGGCTTGATGGAATTCGATGTACTTAACAGTCACATATGGGCACGTGCGCACACATCTTAACTCCAATGTGCTTTATATTTCGGACAATATATTGAGCCTCATTTGTTGAGGGACTGCCCTTATGCTACAAGGATCTGTAACCTTTGGTTGAGCAAGAACACTGGGGACAGCTTACCCAGCTTGATACAAAAGATTGCTCAATAGACTTCGTTCAATGTGGAATAGGCTCTGGTTAGTCCAAAGTCAGCAGGAAACGACTCAAACTCTGGTTAGTCCATTGCACACTGAAAGGCAAAGAGGAATGACAATCTGGCGCCCTGCCTTGCCCCATCACCATTTGCCCTCTCCCGTATGCGCCCCAGCCCGTACTCGTCCCAACACTATTTTATGCCACAACCACTGTGCCACCCTTATTTTAGATTGAAAATCACAGAACTTTGGTTGGATTTAAGCTCTAAAAACAAGTACAACTAGAACGACAATAAAAGGAAAAAAATATAACACAGTCACACAAAATATAGACACAAACGTATAATATGGTTTGGCCTCTTGTCTACTTCTAGGGGAAAGATGCTGAGAATGTTGATCTATAAATTCAAAAATGATCCAAGGAAATTTTTACTTGACCTCTCAGATCCAGTTCCCAAATATGTCCAAATTCAACCTCATTATTATTATTATTTTTGAGTGAATAACAGTCTCTGTGATTTCTCTCACTAACTAATGCTATTATAAAAGCACGTAACTCTCTAACGTTTGAACTATAATTATAAGTTATATTTGTCTTAATTTCGCTTTAACTCTCTGTGGCTAATTCACGGCATATTACTGCATTTAGCTCTCAATGACTAAAATGCTTGGTTGCTCACTCTGTAAAACTTCTCAGTAATTGTTTCTTTATATAGGAAGAGAGGTGGGTGAAGAGCCGGATGTTTCACAGTATGTAAAACATCAAGCCTTAATAAGAATAGTACACCTAAACTAGCTTCACAACCATTTGTCTTCCCCTCCCACACGGTGTAAGATGACAAAGTCATATCCTGATTTCATGGGATTGGTTTCCCATCATCATGTGCGAAACCTCTATGTTGAAAACTTTGTTCAAAAGAGAATAAAAAGTGGTACCTAAATTCACAACCAACACCAACACATGTTTCGTGGAGGAAAGAGTCCTACTATATTATTGTTGGAAATATATACTTTCAGAAATTGCCAACTTAAATCAGATTTAATTTCTAAAATGACATGCTTCTTTCGTCAATTGGATTTTCTTGCTTTGGCTTTTTACAAATTCCTGTACTAAAAGATTTGGTACTTGTGAATATTGACTTTATTCATTGTTTCTATCCCATCTTGACTTGCGAATCGATAATAAATTACTATAGGATCGATACTCGAGTTAAATCAACGTTTGCATGTACTAAATGGTGGCGCTGTATAGCCCACCATCCCATATGAAGATTAAAGGGGGAACCACATTTACCGCACCTGAGTTTGATGACCTATCCGAAGATGATAATGACCCTGATGAAGATCAAGTCTCACATGCAGTCTATGATATTTCTCAGATACCATCAGGAAATAAAAGAAATGGCTTGGAGTCTATGGATTATCTTGAAGGGCCATTTGGAAAGAAAAGGAAGATCGATGTTTATGGTGCTGAGTCCCTTATCTAGGTTCATCATCATCACCCCCCCCCCCCCCCCAATTATATTCTAGTCACCTTGCCATGCTTATTTTCCTGTTACTGTATTTTCATGCTATAAAGAAAAACAAGAGAAAATGGTGGCGAGTAGAGTCTGATAACCTATTCGTTAGTATTGCTAGTAAGAAAACCTGCCTCCCTAGTCACTTGGCAAGTAAAGTGGATCAACTGGAGCACCTTCCCAGTACTCCTAAAATTCGGCCTCCTAGAAATTCACCCCTTGTGTCTCCTTTGTTAAGAGAAGAAAATGCATCTTTCATTCTTTCCAGCCGGTTCTTACTCTTTTCTCAGTGAATAGGGTTCTTCTAGACAGTATATGTTCGGAGGTTGCTTGAGCGTGACAACCCTTTCTGTTCGCATCTCGTCTCAAAATACACAGTCTGCTTTTCGAGGGTTTCGGGTGTTGCCCCTTCGCAACCCCTTCACCCTCAATGAGAATCCTCAGCTGGAACTGCCGCGGGCTTGGCCAAGCACGCACAGTTCGAGCAGCGACCAAAATGGCTCGTGAGCACAACCCCTCGTGTTTCTTTCTTCATGAAACCAAAAAACCGGTCAGTTTCGTCTAATCGAAATTTGCTAAGTTAGGCTTTATGTCGGTTGCGGGGACGGATCCCGGTGGTGTTCTAGGTACAAAGGAGGTCTTTGGGTAGGATGGACAAATGACATCTCGAGTACGGTCCTATATATGGATAAAAACATCATTCTGGTGGAATTTCAGTCAGGTAACAACCTCCTTTAGGTTTCTGGCTTCATCTACGGGCATCCCAATCTTGCCAAGCGGCAACATACTTGGGCCTATATCTTTAGCATTCTAACTCTTATTCAGCTTTCGATGGTTCTTATCGGAGACTTTAACCAAGTCCTTTGTTTGGCCGATAAAATTAGGCCTAACTTCATGTCCATCCCTGGACATGCATACCTCAATTTTTTTATGCAACAACTCAATCTTATTGACATCAAGTGGATAGGTCCAGCTTACACCTGGACAAATAATCAAGATGGTCTCTCTAGCACGTACGAAAGGCTTGATAGATGCTGCGCAAATCCTAAATGGGTGACTTATTTTACTAAAGCCTATGTCAAGAATCTAGGAATACAGTCGTCTGATCATACACCGCTACTGCTTGACACTTCACCAAACAATCTCTTTGTTTCGCGTTCGCTCCGTTTTGAAGCAATGTGGCTCAATCATCCGCAATAAATTGATGTGATTAAAGAATCCTGGCAGTATAATGTGGAAGGCTCGCCCCTGTTTAAAGTGGTTACTTGGGGGAAATGGATGCTTAAAGCTTTAAAAGGTTGGAATAAAAGCAGATTCGGAAGCCTTAATCTTCAAATTAAGAAATCCATTCAACGGTTAACACACTTTCAATCCTTAGTGCCTAACCAAGATGCTCAAACATTAGAAGTCAGAAAGAATAAAGTTGGATTGGCTTTTGGAATGCGAAGAGATATATTGGGCACAGAAGTCCCGAATATCATGGTTGAGACTGCGAGACAGAAATACCAAAATTTTCACGTTTCGACCATGGTCCGCAGAAATAAAAATAGAATCATCAATATTTGCGATATGGAAGGTCGTAACCATACCTCTCACTCTGCTATCACAGACTGCTTCCTGAGGCATTTCACTAAGATTTATTGTCCGCAAGATTCCCATCCTAGGACGTCCCCTTCATGCATCAACGAAATCTCCAAACAGCTCAATCCTTCCCAGATCTCTGTCCTAGCTCGCATAGCCTCAAAAACGAAGTTAGCCTTATTTCAGATTAAAGCCCTAAAAGCACCAAGACCGGACGGTATTCCCGCAATACTGTATCAGAAATGCTGGCACTTTATGGCAAGACCTATTATAGCATCAACCTTATCTTTCTTGAGACCGGGCTACATGCTACGTGAGGGAAATAGCTCTTTCATCATTTTAATTCCCAAGTGTGCCGACCCCACCAAACCTGAGGACTTTAGGCCAATCTCGTTATGCAATACTATCTATAAGGTCATATCCAAAACTATAGCAAATAGAATAAAACCCCTTCTTCAATTCCTTATATCTGAAGCTCAGAATGCCTATGTTGGAGGGAGGCACATTAGTGACAATGTTCTGTTAGCTCAAGAGCTTACGAACAAGATCAGGAATAACAAGAAATGAAAATCTTCTTTGGGAGCCATTAAGATGAACATGAGTAAGGCCTATGACGGAGTGGACTGGTCTTTCTTTGAAGATGTTCTTGGGAAATTCAAATTTCCTAGCCATCTTACTCGCCTTATTATGCAATGTGTGACCACTACATCCTACCAAGTCTTTATCAACGGCTCCCCATCAAGAAGATTCTATCCGTCATGTGGTCTCAGGCAAGGAGATCCTTTGTCACCATATCTTTTTGTTTTATGTGCGGAAGTTCTCTCAGCTTCTCTAACCAACACTCAAGCTACAAGTTAGATCCCAGGGTTAAAAGTTGGTCGTAATATTTCGCCAATTAACCATCTTTTCTTTGCTGACGATATTCTTATTTTCACTAAGATATCAGGAAACAACTGCTCGGCCTAAAAACGAAGTTGGATAACTATTGCAAAGCATCAGTTGAGTAGATTAACCTTCTTAAGTCTTCACTAACGCTCTCGGATATGGCAGAGATCCCTAATACCACTGCACCCATTATGTATGACTTTTTCCATATACTTTCGGACTTTCATCAGTTCCGAATAGACAGAGCCACGACGCCTCAGCTCAAGGAATCCAGATCATTAACTGTTTTTGCCTGCCATGCACGTATTGCCGTCTACCAAGACTGGGTGCATGACTTTTTGCCGCAACAGGATCTCTAACTTCCTTTGAACCATGCGCGTGTATTTTGGTTTTTGTGTAAATATCTTAACTCTGTTGGTATCTCTTGTAAAAAATCGTAGGTGGAGTCTTGTTAGTTTTTGGCTTTATCGTCTGTACTCACCTTTCGGTGTTGAACCCTTTACTTATATATGATATTCTACTTTATATCAACAAAAAAAAAAAATGGTAACTTGCAATGGCAACAGCCGCATAGCAGTGCAAAAGCGAGAATGTCTGGTTGGTAGGGTGAAATTTCTCCCACCCCATATGAGCTGGGAATTTGATCAAGGGTGGAATATTGTGCACCATGCAAGGTTTCTGACTCTTATCTTGCGTGGTGATTTCATTGGTTGTCGAGTACACCTTATATTTTTCGTTCCCGGATGACTTCTTCAATGTATTATTTGTGTGTTCTACTTTTACGTTGTTTCGTCTTTTGTCTTTAGTTTATTAGGAATTTCATGTAACCTTTAGGCCTCTGCATGTTACTTCAAGTTAAGCTAAAGTGTAGGATATGTTCGGCATTAGTTTAATTATAATTTTTATGGGGTCTATAGGTTTAGTTGTTAATTTCTAACATTTGTGGTCTTGTATACACAGAGTCACTAGAATGCCATAACCTTCACCCGTCGTTGGGCGACTTTGACTTTTCATAGGATATTAAGTATCTTTCCTTAAAGTACCCTTCTTAGAATATATGCTTTTGTTAGAGTTAAGGGTTGTTTTGACTTTTAGTACATATGAACTTAAATGACTAATCTTTTTTATCATTAATATAACCTTCTTAAATTTAAAACCTTTATAAAAGATTAGTAGTGATTCATGGTATTTTTTACTTAAACCCTTTTTTTTCATTAAATACCGTTTTTGAACTAGAGTGTTATTATAAAAGAAGGGTGTTCTTTACTTCTCATAGGATATTAAGCCTCGTTTCTTAAAATATCCTTATTAGGATATATGCTTTTGTTAGAGTTAAGGTTATTTTGCTTTTTACTCCAAAAAAAAATAAAAAAAATTCCTATGAGAATCCTATAAAATCACTGTTGAACTCTTGCATGCTATCTGATTACTGAAAAAATTCCTAACAAAACCTACCCCTTTCATTCACATTAAAACTAAACTACATTATAACTACTTCATCTTCTCCATCAAATTCGACTAAAAAAAAAACAACTTGCAGATTTATATAGCCTTTTAGAAGAAATAAAATTCACCTCAACTAAATTGAATATTTTGTCAGAAACTCAATCCTTTTTTTTATTTTGTGCTTCATATCTATATTGTGATGCATATTCTACATTTTTGAATTACTGTACATATATGTAGATTTCAATGCAAACATATTAGTACATTTATACAATCGTAAACTTTAAGTTTAATTCTAGATTTTAGATACGGATATATTGGTATAAGAAAGCTATCATAAAACTAAAGTTTTTTAGAAAATTTCAAATGCATAAGAATTGCTACATCATACTATTTTGTTCCTATTTATAATTTGAGTTTATGACAAGCAAATAAACCTATGTTCATATTAGAGTAATTAGAATATCCTTGTTTACATGACATCATATACTTCATATGGTTATTGTCTTTCTATGGTTCACTGTAACCCGGAATACCATATACTTATATGGTAACATGTTCTTCATAAGACTATTGTAGTAGTATATTCCACTCTTATAAGTGATAGTATTAGGTAAAACACAATTGATAATGATTCCAGTTTATTTGAGCTTAAATTATCAAAATTTTATTTTTAACATGAAAACTCTTGAGTTTTGATGCGCAAGGGGTTAAATGACTTAACATTATTTTCATAATGCTCTTTTTAAGTTTAAAATATCTCTAAATAATGAGGGTGCTTATGACATTTAAGAAGATGATACTAAATTACAACCTTTTTTGCAAACTTTAAATATTTTGTCGCTAAAAAGGTTTAAAGTTAACTAATGTATCTTTTTAAAAAAAATAATAAATATAACCAAAACGAGTGAGCATCTAGCCCAACACAAAATAATATCAAGGGATTAAATGACTAAAAATAAATTCATCAAAGATATCCTTTTTTAAAAATAAAAGGTTTACGAAAATTGTATTTTTTTACTTCTAAAAAAGTGAAGCTAAACTACAATATTTTTGGCTAAATTAAAACAATTTACTTTTAAAGAGGTTAAAAGTCCAGACCAAAATGTATCGATTTAACAAAAATGGGTGTGGATCTAAGCCCACTGTATAAATATGATCACAGTGGATTGAATAGCTAAATATTTTTCCTTAAAAATACCCTTCTTAAACATGTACAATTTATAAAAATTAAGGACATTTTTCAATTTCAAAAAGGGCGAAGGGAAATTACAACATTTCTGGGCACATTTTAACATTTGGTCGTTGAAGAGATTAAAAATTCTTTATTCACCTTTAAAGAAAATCCTATCAAAACCTAACCTTAAAATTATCAACATCAAAATTGATGAAATGAACACCTTAATTTTCTCTACTCCTTAGAGAACCGTTCCCAAATCCAGATATTATTGTGTTTTTTTTTTTTTGTGTATATAGATATACATATTTTTAAGATAGACTAACTTTTACATATGATTGCAAATTTAAATATCTACTGACATAGGACCGAGTCAGATATCAACAAGTTTGACCAAGCCTTCAACTTTTATGATAAATTTATGTGTTATTTTGCGTTTGGTAAAATAGTTGGTAGTTTGTGATTTTCTTAAGTCTCAAAACCTTATGCCGTACGTGGTATTATCTAATATCTACATCTATACATATATAAAAGCACGGATGAGCTTAAATGACTAATTTTTTTTATACTTAAGATACCATTCTTAAATATTTGAAGTCTTGATAAAACATTAGTAATGATTAGGGGTACTTTGACTTAACCCTTTTTTTTTCATTAGATACCCTTTTTGAATTAGAGTGTTATTAAAAATGAGGGTGTTTTTTACTTTTCATAGGATATCAAGCCTCTTTCGTTAAAATACCCTTATTAAAATACATGATTTTATTAGAGTTAATTGTTGTTTTGACTTTTTCTGTAACATCCCGGAATTTTCCGGAACGTTAGACACTCGATCCATCAATCACTAAATCATAAAATCCTCAACTCAAACAAAATAAATACTACCAATCTATCAGAGCAACTAATCCATCGATTTATATCATACTCTCAGGAGACTGTCATAAATGAAATATCAATTCTAAGTCTGAAAACTTCAAATAACAATATTCACCCACGCAGGGGTTCTAAAGACTAAGACTGAAACTTAAATTCTCTTTCCTGCGCTCGGATCTATTCCACACCCAATGCGATCTATTGTTCGATATTACCTGCGGAAAGGAAGTCAAAGGGGAGTGAGCTTTTGAGAGCTCAGTAAGGTCGCTCAAATAAAGAAACTACGAAACAATTACAGATGCAATTCATCAGGATTTTCAAAAAGAAGAATCATAACTAGTTCGATCAGACATCAATACGATTTTCAGATGCAATACAAACAATCACGAATACAATAACATGAGCAAATGCAAAGCCACACAGGCAGTGCAGGGTAATCACTTAGCAAAGCCACAAAGGCAATGCTCATTAACACATCCCACCGGCTAGTCCGTCAAGGCACTAGCCCACACCAATACACTGGCTAGTCCGTCAAGGTACTAGCCCACACCAAACACCGAATCCTCCAATACCCACCAACTCCGCCAAAACACTCCCATGCAGAATCTCATGTCAAAATGCAGGATGAAAACATTTCGATAATGCAACATGTTATTCAATGCTCGATTGACAATAATTAATGAGCATTGATAAGAATTTCAATAAACGTTTTAAGGCTCAATGAAAGGTTTATATGGCAAATAATGCGACTTTATCAAATAATAGAATCCAAACGAATGGCGATAAAAAATCAGAAAAATATCTATGAGGACAAATAGAGGAAACTGGGTTTCAGAAGAAATCCCTTACCTCGGTCCAAGCTATGCACTGCTAAACAACTTCAATCCAAATCCTTTGAATTAACCTAGGTCAGGCAATTTATTTATCAGAACACTATCCACACTAATATATTATAAACCTAATATAAACTACCCAAACGGTGCTCGCCTCTAACCCCGGAATCACACAACTCAAAGCGCGCCTCGCACACGGCCAACCTAACCGAGAACCCGGTACGCTCTTTAATGCATAACCGTATTCTAAATTTATTATAAATTAAAATAAAACACTTGTATAGCTTAAAACATTATAATAAGTCAAAATATGCATTTTCTGAATATTTTAATATTTTCGAATTAAAATAATTTCTTTAAATGCAATAAAAAAACCCATAAATTACCAAAAATGCTTCCAGCTTCAAACTAAGTCCCATAATTTTTGTAACAGCTTTAACATATGTATAAAGATCGTAGAAATTTAAATCAGAAATTAAAAGCATTAAAACTATTTTTCAAATATTCGTTTTGCTAAAAATAATGCGATACGGAAACCATAGCAAATCGACCCCAAAAATCATAAAACTTTTACTGAGTCTTTATTATACCATAAAGACATTACTAGAATTTTTCCCAAAACATTTTCTGGGTTTAAGGTCTCCAAAACAATTTTACAAAATCTGAAATTTCAGAAAATACTATAAATTCATATGATCTCAGAAAATTATAAAATTTTGCCAAAAATTCTAATATAGTCTAACGCATTATACTCTAAAGTTTTATGCACTAATGATCACCATACACTATCGAATGCTCGCAGCGCACTTAACGCTAACCCGTTACACCTACTGCACAATTTACAGTGACCCAAACCCAATTCATTTCCAGTTCACTTCCTTCTTCTTCTCCTTGTTCATTGCACTCATAGACTATTGCACTCACAGACCCCATGAAACTCACACCCCACAGTCATTACATTCACAAAACACACGCACATGCATACATTACACACACACCACTCATACACTCACACACCTTTCACACAGCACTTTGATTTAATATTAGTATACACAACACTCACACACGCACACACCCATTACACACTATATATACAGCACTACACACACACAGCCAACTGCCTCTAGGCAGCTTCGCACACACATCACTACACACAACTCACGCATCCAGTACCACAGTGGTCTTCTCTCTTCCCACACAGCACCACGGCAGCCCCATGGCTGCTCTCTCTCATCTTCCACACAGCACCCAAGCCCTCCATTTTCACGCCCACTGCCTAACAGCAGTGGGTCTCTCCCTTTATTTTCCATCAGATTCACTCTCATATACATCCAAAACATATACATATATACACATACCTCACCACAGACACACACTACACTCATCTTGCACCCACAAACACCACTGAACTCACACCAAACACGACTATGGTAGCCCTGGACCCATTCCATCACCAACCCATGACACTGAAAAGTGCAACTACGGCAGCCCATCGTGGTTCTTCTCTCCTTCTCATTCCAACACCCACATATACACAACTTAGTGCATACAATACACATGGCCAGTTGTCTTGAAGGCAGCTGCTTCATGCACTCCACACTCACAACGCACGTCGCCACGCCGCACATCGTACCCATCTCTTGCACCTTCATCCCCTGTCTCACGGTCCTGACACATTTATGCACTGAAATCTCACAGAGACGCACGGCCATGGTAGCCGTGAACCCGTTCTATCACCCTCACGACAGTCGCAGCTTCCACTCGATCTCACAAGCACGGCAAACCCAAAGTCACCCAAAAATCCAACCCTTTAACAGCCTTATCATACTGAACTATACCCATTTTATATACCTACCGAAATAGACATATATATGCATACACGAAGCATGGATTTTTAAAGTAACCTTACCGAAAAAGCATTGTCGGAGAAAAATATCTCTTCGATCTCTTCCCTTCTTCTCTCCCTGCCGTGCTCTTCTCTGAGAATCTCGAACCAGAGAACAAGATGTGGGGGAAACGGCCGCCGTAAAGTATGTGAGAATATATATAAAACCCTAAAAGACAAACTACCAAAACCCCCTTCAAGTTTCGTTAATATTCCAAATATACCCAAAATTTTCTGTTACTACTGAAAGGACTAAAATAACTATTTACAATAAATCAACGTACTAAAAAAAAGGATTTAACACTGTGTTCCATAATCCCGCTTAACTATTTGTCGCTAAAAGTTTACCCATAAAATTTTGGTCACGCTAGTCACTAAACATTTAATTTGCTGCTAAAAGTTGTTAGAAAATTTTATCGGCGCTAAGAATAATATATTTTCACCGCTAAAATTTTTAAATAAATCGAAAAAATATCGGGGTGTTACATTGACTACTATAAAAAAAGGAGAAAAACCCTATGAAAATTCTATAAAATCACCGTTAAACTCTTACATGTTCTTTTATTACCGAGAAAATTCCTAAAAAAAACTACTGCATCCATTCACGTTAAAAACTAAACTACCTTAGAGCTACTTCATCTTCTCCATCAAGTTTGATTAAAAAACCAACTTGCAGATTTCTAGTAGCCTTTTGGAAGAAATAAAATATAGCTAAACTAAATTAATTTTTGTTAGAAACTCAATCCTTTTTAAATTTTGTATTTCATATTTGTATGTTGATGCATATTCTACACATTTGAATTATTGTACATATATGTAGATTTCAATGCAAACAAATTAGTACATTGATTGTAATACCCCAACATTTTCTTTTCTTGTGTTAAGTTATTACCAAAAAAAAAAAAAAGTTTTTGAAGTTTTTAGTCGATGAACACTAACTTTGAGTTGATGAACAATACTTCAATCCATGAACAGTATTTTGAGTTGATGAACAACACTTTCGGTCGAATTAAAAATGTTTTCGGTCGAATGGAAATAGTTTTCGGTCGAAGGAATAATTTTCGGTCGAATGGAACATTAAAATTTTGGGAAAGGCATTTCACGGCTGAAGAATTGAGTCGAATGAAACTTGTTTTGCTTCGAATGAATAGTGCAATTTTTACCTTCATATAAATAGCCTCCTTGTTTTTTTTAGCCCTTTTGTTCTCGGTTCTTTGTTCCTTTGCGGAGGAGATAGAGAGAATAGAAGGCTTGGGAAGCTCCTTTGGTACTAGAGCGGCACTTTGAGGTTTTCTTGTCTTAAAGGCTTGATTAAGGTAAGGGTTAAATCGTTCATGTAAGTGTTTGTTCTCTTTATGAAATCTGAAATTCTTCGAGTTAAGTGATTCTTCTTCTCCCTTTGCTTTGAACTTTGTTATGAATAACTTGTTCTCAATGCTATGATTTGTGGAAATCAAATTCCGTCGAATTTGTTTGGCCTCAGAATTTGCCATAATGATATCGTTTGTTTCAGTGATTAATGATTATCATTATTTCGCACATTTGTATATTGTTTGACATGTCCGATAATTGATAATGGTTATCTTGAGATTTTTGTTTTGGTAACTCTATGAGCCATGTCACAGTGTATGTGACTTATTTTCGACTTACCCATGTGGATTGAAACGTGGGCTAGCTCAGCGGGAATTGAGCTAGAGATCGCGATCTTACTTTCTCAACCGGCCTCATGTGTCAGTAATGACGTATGTGACCACTTTCTGAATGGCTCTTTAGAGCCTGTCTCCGTACTCAGATATATTTTGGGCATTTGACCACTTTCTGAATGGCTCTTTAGTGTCTGTCTCCGTACTCAGATATATTTTGGCATTTGATATTTTGGTATTTGACCACTTTCTGAATGGCTCTTTAGTGTATGTCTCCGTACTCAGATATATTTTGGTATTTGATATTTGGTCTGACCTCTGTTCAGGCGAAACTGGTGTGCCGTTGAAATCTTGTATTTCAGATATATTTTGACATTCAAATTTTGGTTTAATATCTGTTCCGTTAAAACTTTTGCGCTTCCTAAATTTAGCTTCTCAGATATGTTTGCTTTTGTTTGATTGGTCCTTTGAGCGACCTTACTGGGCATTTGGCTCATTCCCTTATTGTTTTTCCTTTTAGGTGATAAGTAGGTGGGATTTTTTATTTGAAGGGCTAGCTGTATGACTAAGAGTTAGCTGCCTTATTTTAGAGTTAGCATTGACATTTAAGTGTAACAACTAAGACACGTTGGTATTACTTAGGTTTTGTTTTGAAACTCCGTGTTGGAGAAATTTTTGGATTGTATAAAAGCTTTGGGCCACTATATCAGTTATTGATATACTTTTGGAAATTATTAGTGTATGCTCTGAATGACCGTTTGAGAGATTTATGATATTTTAAGGTTTTCTGATTTCGTTTGGGAGACGTCTGATAACGTTAAGATTTTCTCTGATTTTCATTTATTCGATCATTAACGCTCCAGGAATAAATAATTTTCGGGGCGTTACAGAATGGTATCAGAGCTTAGGTTTGAGATTCTGTAGACTCATAAGCCTAAGATATATGTGATTGGGATTAAACCTTGAAAATGTGGATTGCGTTTGGAGAATTTATTTCATATTAGAGCATAAGATTGAGATTTGGCCATAAACCTTGGATTTGGGTTGAATACGAAATCGTAGAACGAATGTTAGTTGTCGTTGGAATTCAGATATTTTAAGTGTTAATCAAAGAGAATAATTGAAGGATAGAACTATAATCTTTGGATGTCTATGAGTAGCTTTATCAAATAGTGTATGGAAAAAGGTTGTGATCTCAAGATACAAGTGATATGGTGACAGATTTTGTGCAAAATTTGAAAGGAAGATTTGGAATTACTAGATCATAATGCCCTTTATTCGGTTGTTTCGATATCCTTTGTGAGCACCTAAGTATTGAACTTAGAAATTTGAAACATATCTATATGTAGATACCTTTATGGAACCCTGTGGTGCCCCTTATGGTTTATAATTCTTACCCAATCAGTATTGATTACATATATTTAAAAGTTGACATAATTTTTCTGGATATGAAACACTTTGATGTTATTTTGGGGGTATGGACTGATTGTCTTCCAATAATGCTAAGATGGATTGCTTTAGAAAAGAAGATGACTATGATCTTCGGACGAATAACTCTAAAAACTAGAAGCTATCTGTAAAGGCTGTGACTGAGAGATATAAATGATGTGGTAGTTTAATGGCTTAAACTTTAATGGATGCGCGATATATGTGAAATTAAGACTAATATGTTTTTCTCTGTGATGAATTTGATAATAGATTGAGTTGGTTTGCTTTGAGGTATCAGGGTGCGCAGCAAAAGCGTGGTGGCCTTTGGTATGACGAGTAAGTGCTTATTGTTATTGGTTATTTATATTGGCTAAGTCGATGTAGGGCGCTTCAAATGTTATCTGATGGTTTTGATTTTGATGTCAGAATAAAATTAGATGGGGGAAAATATTGATCATTAGGTGATCTCATGGTTTGGTTAGTAAATTGCATATACATTATGTCGTTGTAATTTTAGTTAATCTTTAGATTTTGAGTTTGTGACCTTTTTAGTTGACAAATATGGGCAGAAAGTTGAGCTTGATGTTGCCTCAAGTAATCATGTGTTTGAAGTAATAAAATATTTTTGAGTATAGAATCTTGGAATATTCGATGTTGGTGATTTGATCATGAATAATCATATTTGAAAGTCTAACAGTATGGTTGAAGCATTGAGCGGAAAACGTACCAATAATTTAGCAACTTTAGTTATAAGATACACTCAGTTGTCCGCGAAATGTTTCTTAAGGACGTATTTTATTTGTGACTTTGTACGGGCGTAAATTTTGATTTGAAGATTATAGAGTATAAGCCCTTTGTGATTAATGTGAAGATTGGTTACTACTTTTGGTGTACGATTGAAGTTAAGCGTGTCAATGTTAGGCATTGTACCAAGGCTATGGTTTGATGTGTTATCATAATGGCGCAACGTGAGTCTGTCGGTATTGTATTGGTTTCAGATGATTTGAATTTTGATTGGAGTAACTTAATTCAGCGTGTTTCATTTGTTAGCCAAGTATAAATACTTTGAGGAGCAATCTGAATATATTTTGGGGTGATGATGACAATAGAAGTTAAAAACTTAAGTTTGAATTTCGTAAAACACGTTATATGGGATGCGAAATTGCTTAGTACTTGGTACACCTCAGGCTTGAAGTTAAGCGTGTTATCCAGATTGTGTAAAGTATATGGTTTGGTATATTATCAGAGTAGCGCAGTGGATGAGTTATGTATTGGAGATTGATTTCATTTAGTGAAATTTTGAATGTCGTAATTTTAGCTCACTCCATTTCGTAGGCTAGTTAAGCTATGCATGTTTCGAAGTTAGAATTTCAGTTAATAGTATGAGGAATGTATTGACTCGTGTTGGAAAGCAAGAAGTTAGTTGATGCTTAAAGAATATATTAAATTCCGAGGACGGAATTCTTTTAAGGATGGGAGAATGTAATACCCCAAAATTTTCTTTTCTTGTGTTAAGTTATTACCAAAAATAAATAAAACATTTCTGAAGTTTTCAGTCTCTAAACAGTACTTTCAGTCGATGAACAGTACTTTTGGTCGAATGAATAGTACTTTCAGTCGAATTAAATGTGTTTTCGGTCGAAGGAATAATTTTTTGTCGAATAGAACATTAAGATTTTGGGAAAGGTATTTTCACGGCTGAAGAATTGAGTCGAATGAAACTTGTTTTGCTTCGAATGAATAGTGCAATTTTTAGCTTCATATAAATAGCCTATTTGTTTTCTTTTAGCCCTTTTGTTCTCGATTCCTTGTTCCTTTGCGGAGGAGATAGAGAGAATAGAATGCTTGGGAAGCTCCTTTGGTACTAAAGCGGAACTTTGAGGTTTTCTTGTCTTAAAGGCTTGAATAAGGTAAGGGTTTACTTTTGAAATTCGAATCAGCGATGGATCAATCGTTCATGTAAGTGCTTAGTTCTCTTTTTTGAAATCTGAACTTCTTCGAATTGAGTTAAGTGATTCTTCTTCTCCCTTTGCTTTGAACTTTGTTATGAATAACTTGTTCTCAATGCTATGATTTGTGGAAATCAAATTTCGTCCAATTTGTTTGACCTTAAAATTTGCCATATTGATATCGTTTGTTTCAGTGATTAATGATTATCATTATTTCGTAAACTTTGTACATTGTTTGACATGTCCGATAATTGATAATGGTTATCTTGAGATTTTTGTTTTGGTAACTCTATGAGTCATGTCACCGTGTATGTGACTTATTTCCGACTTACCCACATAGATTGAAACGTTGGCTAGCTCAGAGGGAATTAAGCTAGAGATCGCGATCTTACTTTCTGAACCGGCCTCATGTGTCAGTAATGACGGATGTGACCACTTTCTAAATGGCTCTTTAGTGTCTGTCTCCGTACTCAGATATATTTTGGGCATTTGATATTTTTGTTGACTTATCGATTTTGATGATTCTAAAATTATTATTTCTAACATTAATCTGACAACATTATTAAGATAAATATTTTAGAACTTATCTGAATCAAACAAAGACAAAGAAATTGCCCTGGACAAAGCTTGAACTTGGACTTGGATTTGGGATTGGTCAAAGACCCAGACTACATTGAAGATGCAAGAGCCTGAAGTTTATTTTATCCTTTTTAGTTTTTTTAAGTCATTCTTAAAAGATCTCACAGAAATTCAAGTAAAGAACCAAAACTGAAAGTTTCAATCGAAGGCAAACAGCTTGCATTCGACTCAATTGTGCAGTTCTTTCTTTCTTATCTTAAGCAAAGGACTTTTCAGTCGAAGCTAAAGTTTTCGGTCGAAGCTGAAGTTTTCGGTCGAAGCTGAACTTTTCGGTCGAAACTAAAGTTTTGAGTCGAAGTTATAGTTTTCAGTCGAAGTAAAGTTTTCGGTCGAATGAAAATGCCATTTTTATTCGACTCAAATTTTCAGTATCTTTACCATCTCTTCTCACTAAGTTTTCATTTGACCGATTTCTCTGATATGTACTTTCAGTCGAATCAAACTTATGTTTTATTCGAATCAATTTTTTGGCTTCCCCTTTATAACGGTTCACTTTTTACTCCAGTATAAAAAAGGGGACCTTAAGAGCATTTACTTCACTTCTCGCCAATCTTTAAAAACTCTCTCTTACTTTTCTCAAAACTCTCTCTCATCTTATTCTTACACATTCATCTATTCTCTATTGAGTGAGTTCTTCTTTGAGAAAGTTTATTGTAAGCTTCTTAGTTTTGGTTCTTGAAAGAATATAGATTTTTCCCACCTAAGAAGACTTAGTCTTAAATTATTCATTGTAACATCTACTCGAGAAGGAGTTTGTTTGTTGTATTACATTGTAAATTTCTTTTCAATTGTAATATGTTGGAAACCTTGGAAAGGTTTCAGAAATTGTACTCTGGTTTGAGCTAGCACCCGAAGCTAGCTGGTTAGTGGAAGGCTCGAGTAGGTCTCCCCTGTGTGGAGTGCTCGGGGACTGGACGTTAGCTGGTGGGGCCAAACCAATATAAATCTTTGTGTTGATTTATTATTATTGCTTCTGTTATTACTTTGTAATCCTTTTTTCAATTTCTACTCAAAGTTGTAAAACACCTATTCACCCCCCTCTAGGTGTACTTATGGACCTACAATTTTGGCATTTGACCACTTTCTGAATGACTCTTTAGTGTTTATCTCCGTACTCAGATATATTTTGGCATTTGACCACTTTCTGAATGACTCTTTAGTGTTTATCTCCGTACTCAGATATATTTTGGCATTTGATATTTTGGTATTTGACCACTTTCTAAATGACTCTTTAGTGTCTGTCATCGTACTCAGATATATTTTGACATTTGATATTTGGTCCGACCTCTGTTCAGTCGAAACTGGTGTGCCGTTGAAATCTTGTCTTTCAGATATATTTTGACATTCAAATTTTGGTTTAATATCAGTTCCGTTAAAACTTTTGCGCTTCCAAAATTTCGCTTCTCAGATATTTTTTCTTTTGTTTGATTGGTCCTTTGAGCGACCTTACTGGGCATTTGGCTCATTCTCTCTTTGTTTTTCCTTTCAGGTGATCAATAGGTGGGATTTTTTATTTGAAGAGCTAGCTTTGTGACTAAGAGTTAGCAACCTTATTTCAGAGTTAGTATTGACATTTAAGTGTAACAACTAAGACAAGTTGGTATTACTTAGGTTTTGTTTTGAAACTCCGAGTTGGAGAAATTTTTGGATTGTATAAAAGCTTTGGGCCACTATATATGTCAGTTATTGATATACTTTTGGGAATTATTAGTGCATGCTCTGAATGACCATTTGGGAGATTTATGATATTTTAAGGTTTTCTAATTTCGTTTGGGAGACTTCTGTTTATTCGATCGTTAATGCTCCGAGAATAAATAATTTTCGGGGCGTTATATTGATATAATCGTAAATTTGAAGTTTAATTCTAGAATTTAAATATAGATATATTGGTACAAGAAAGTTAGGTTTTTTAGAAATTTTTAAATGCATAAAATTGCTACATCATATTATTCTGCTCCTAATTATAATTTGAGTTTGTGACAAGTAAATGATCCTATGTTCATATTAGAATAACTGTAATACCTTTATTTGCTGGACAACATATTCTTTATATGGTTATTGTCTTTTTATGGTTCACTGTAACCCAAAATACCATATACTTACATGATAACATGTTCTTCATATGGCCATTGTGTTTGTATATCGCACCCTTATAAGTGATAGGATTAGGTAAAACGTAATTGATAATGACTCCAATTTATTTGAGCTTAACTACTAATATTTTTTAATCTAAACAGTCTCGACTTTTGATGCGCAAGGTGTTAAGTGACTAAACATTATTTTCTTAAAATACTTTATTTAAGTTTAAAAGGTTTCTAAATAGTGAGGGTGTTTATGACTTTTAAAAAGGTGATGTTAAATTGCAACCCTTTTTGCTAACTTTAGATATTTTTGCCGCTAAAGAGGTTAAAAGTTCATTAATACATCTTTTAGTTATAAAAAATTATGAATACAACCAAAATGGATGAAGATCTGGCCCCAACACATAAAATAATATCAAGGGATTAAATGACTAAAATTTAGAGTACAGTATAAATTTATTAACTAAAAAGTATAAAAAAGAAGGTAACATTAAGGTTACGTGTAATTTTAGACAAGTTGTACTCGAAATTCGAAACTTGAGTTAGAAAATTTTGAAAAAGGCGTTATTGTGTTTCTTAATCTTCAAATAAGAGATACATGAAAATCATACTTCAATAGACTAAATCACACCCAAAAATAAATAAATGTAGGGGTTATTTTGACCCCCCCCCTCCCCCCCCAACAATCATCTCTACAAGAAATGACCATCACTGTAAAAAATAGATAATGAATGATATTAGAAGCCCTAAATGATGATATTTTGATCTTTAATAGTGATTCTTGCAAAAAAATGGCTAAAACTCTAAAAGAATGATAGAAAACTTTAAAAAGATCCTTAAAAGCTATACCTACTAGATTTGTCACATAAACAATTGAGTCTTCATTTGTGCCCTGCTAGATCTGTTGAGTTCATTTGATTCTGTATTTTAAAGATGCAAAACTTAAGCTCCTAATTGGTTTCACTTTACAAACTTTGTTAAATATTTATTAGTCACAACTCCTTCCCGTTAGATACTTTCTTTTCGACATTCCTTTTTGGGTAAATTTCTTTAACTTTTGTTAATATCATTGTTATAATTCAAACTTATCCTATTTCACTTCTTATATTTATATACATGCCATAGAAATATATTACAAGAAACCGGACAACTCCAACATATACACTTGATGTTAATTGTCTCTAATTCACTTTTTTTTATGACTATAATGTCAAACTTGTAGTGTTCCGTAGGAGTTAGATATTTGTTGAAGATGTATGAAACTGATTATAGTGTCAGTGAATCTTGAATAACAAGATATAGTATAAAACAATCAGGATCTTTTTTAGCGACAACTTGATGTGACAAAAGAAAAAAATATGTTATAATATTTGTGATAATTGAAATTAAAATTCGGGTTTGAAAATAAGACCATATCTTATGCAATGAACTTTCCGCTACTTTAAGTCAAATGTCTTTGATTAGCGGTTAATAACTAATTTATTTATTATGATTAATTATCATTATCGTATTAATTAATTTAATTGTGTTTTTTTTACCAAGGTTTATAACCTTTTTTATTTTTGAATTACTATATAACATGCAAAGCGCGCGCGCGCACACACACACACATATATATATATATATATGAAATCCGATATTTTGCCGGACCAACCGCTACATTACTATGCACTCTCCCGACGAGCACTCTTGATGTCCTGATCAGTTGCAGACAAGCAAGGACCCAAGCCTTCAATTGTAAACTACAAAACTAGATACATGACCAACAAAAAAAAATTATTACTACAATGATGTGTTATAAAGTCAGCCTTATGCCCTTATGAAGATCAAGGAACCGTAAATTTTCGTATAGGTAATCATGAGGAAAAGCAGCCGGTTACCATTCTTATGGACAATTTTATTGCTGAATTAGTTTTAACTCCGAACCTTGCACACGAGAGAACTATTTTACGATTACTAAAGTGTTGAATTATACAGAGAGTGTCTCTTTCCACCTCGAGTTCCTCACAGAAAATTAACAATTGTCTGTAAAATATGTTTTGAGTTTAAAAAAAAAAGGTGGAAAAAATTCATGAGAGGATGCAAATAACATTTCTTTATTACTTAATAAGAGTATTATAATATTTCTCTTAGATCAATTTACAAAGAAGCACCGCTAAATCTTAATTCTTTAAAGAAAAGTGAGACTTTTCTTCTTTGAAATTGAAGTAACAAAAAAAATGATAACCTAATGTTTTTAAACAGGTCGATTTTCGTGATAAAATTAAATAAGGTTAATAACGAAATTGTAATTACTAATGCAAGAAAAGGGAAGGAGAAAAAGATAATTACTAATTTTAATATAAAATTTAAGAATAAAATTGTAAAGAATTTAGAGTTAAAAAGTATAACTAGTAGAGATATAAATAAGAACATAAATGCAAAAACATTGGAGATAAGAGGGATTAGTTTACAAAACCAGAATATGAGGCTTTTTACTTTGAATTAGAACCATCAAATTAGCTTGGGTTATGTGCAAATGGCATTAGTAACAATATATTGTCGTCAAAACTTTAGACCGAAGTGGAGATAAAAGAAGTATGCATGTCCGAAAAATTAAATAAAAATAAAGATATATGAGGTACCGGCATAATTTGTTTGTACGAGAGAGAGAGAGAGAGAGAGAGAGAGAGAGAGAGAGAGAGAGAGAGAAAATAATGAATTCAAATCAAATTGAATGGGTGAAAAAGTGGGGAAAAAAAGGAATCCAAATCTAATTATAAATATATGAAAGCAGAAGTTTAGAGAAAGCGGTCACGTCGCTGCCAACGTGAACACTCTCTCCTTTTGTCAAGTGAATTTCATTTATGGTTATATGAACGAATTTTAATTACTTACAATTATCACTTTCTATTTTTTAAATCGGTTCTCTCTCACCAATCAGTTAAAATTTACATTATGAGTTATATTTCAAAAGTAATTTACAATTATAGCACCTCAATCAAGTTTTTATAATTATAATTTTCTCATTATATACATAGGAAAGCTAAAGCTAAGAGAATGTTGTCATGTCACTGTTTATTCGGACATTTTCTCCTTTTACCACTTGGATTTAAATGTTTTTTGTTTCAACACTTTTGTTTAAGTTTTTCTTCCTTCTTTCTTTCTCACACATTTGAAATCCTACATTTTAACAACAAACTTATTATCATTTTTATTATCGTCCTAATAAAGATGAATTTTTCACTTTTAACGCATGTCTTAATTTTAGGAAAACCCCAAATATTTCCTTTATATTTTTGAGTGGCAATTTAAATTTCTGAGTAACACCCTCTCAAATCCGGTAATGACACTGACCAACATAAAAGAAACTTTGACTAATTCCGTCAGGCACAAAATTTTGCATATAACCCTCAATATAATATAAGGAGATATATTGTTAACTAATTTGCACATTAATGCCAAATTTCTTTCGATAACCTTCACCAAACAGTTGAATTTGACATTTCGATAAAACCTATCACCAAATAATCTGCTCTTAATTTGCTCGTAATTTTAGCTAAATTAGTTGTTTCAATCTAATGTAGGGTTTTAAATAAGAGGAAGAGAACCGAAAGGGACATGAATATTTGAGAGATTAGATTGAAAGAACTAATTTTCACTACTCTTATCACCGAGGCCCATAAAGACCACTATAAAAACCTACAAATTACCTCCTGGACATCAGCTCACGCCCCACACACTCTTTTAACCAACGCTTTTTTTATTTCAGTCCCCCCCTGAATGTAAGCCTATCTCGTCTTATACCTTCACCACCAATACAAGCCTTGGTCCATCAACTTGATAACTGTGTGCTCATCAAACTCAAGCAAGACATAACTCTTACTATATCCCAAATTGCATCTCCTTCCTGGAATTTTGCTGACAATATGGAAATTGATGTCTCTCATAGTGTCACCGCCAATCAAACGGTGGCGCTGTTCAGCTCACCATCATATCTGAAGAACAAAGGAGGAACCACTTTCACTGCCCCAGAGTTTGACGACCTCTCAGATGATGATAATGCTCTTGATGCAGAACATATCTCTAATGAAGTCCATGACAATTATCAGACACAATCAGGTTATAAAAGTGCAGGCATGAAGCATGTGGGTAATCTTGAAGAACCACCTGAAAAGAAAAGAAGGATAGAGAGTGGCGGAACTGCTTCCTTTTATCCAGGTTATCTATCATCAACCCCCCTCTTAAATTATAGTCGCCTTGCCATGTCTATTTTACTGCTTATGCATTTTTTCGCTCAAAGAAAAACCAAGAGAAAATGGTGGCGTGTTGACTCAGAATATTGCATGGTTAGTGTCGCTAGGAAAAAAGCCTGTCTTCCTTCTCACTGGCCTTCTCGTTCGGATAGACAGGAGCACCCTTCCAATCATCCAGTTAACCTGCCTACTAGATCTCATAGCCCCTTTGTCTCTCTTGTGAAGAGAAGACGAACCTGTCTTCCCTCACGACCTGATCTCTTATGTCTCTTAGATAATAGGGTCTTCCTTGATAGTTTTTGCCTTGCAGTTCTATCTCTAAAAGGGAAAAAAAGGTCGCTGGTTGAACACGACAACCCTTTTTGTTCGCCTCTCGTCTCTAAAGTCAAACTTTGCTTTTCAAGGGTTTCGGGTGTTGTCCCTTCGCAACCCCTTCACCCTCAATGAGAATCCTCAGCTGGAACTTTCGCGGGCTTGGCCAAGCACGCACAGTTCGTGCAGTGATCAAAATGGCGCGCGTGCACAAATCTTCATGGATATTCCTTCATGAAACCAAAAAACCTTTCGGGTTTGTCTCATCGAAATTTGCTAAGTTAGGCTTCAATTCAATAGCGGGGTTGGATCCTGGCGGTGTTCTTGGCACCAAAGGTGGTCTTTGGGTTGGCTGGAAGGATGATATCTCAGGTACGATTATGTATATAGATTATAATATCATTTTAGTAGATTCAAGTCTAGAGGTAGCCCTCCTTGGGTTACAGGATTCATATACGGGCATCCCAATCTTGCAAAACGGCAGCATACTTGGACTCACCTCTTAAGCATTCTCACTCGTGTTCAGCTCCCGCTGAATCTCATCGGAGATTTTAACCAAGTTCTTTGTCCAGCCGACAAAACTAGGCCAAATTTCCTTTTCATTCCGGGTCACAAATATCTTGCTAATTTTATGCAACACCTAGGGCTCATTGATATTAAGTGGATTGGTCCCGCTTACACCTGGACAAATAACCAAGATGGTCACTCTAGCACATATGAGAGACTTGACAGATGCTGCGCAAACTCAAAATGGGTTTCGACCTTCAATCAAGCCTATGTCAAGAATCTAGGAATTCAGTCTTCAGATAATGCGCCTCTTCTCCTTGACACTTCGCCGAATGAACTATTTGTTCATCGTCCTCTTCGTTTCGAAACAATGTGGCTAAATCATCCGCAAGGAATTGAGGTGATAAAGGAATCCTGACAGCATATGGTGGAGGGTTCACCTCTGTCTCCAACCTTTTTTTTTTGGTGCAAATTAAAATGCTCCAAGCTTTAAAGGAGTGGAATAAGTGCAGATTCAGTAGCCTTGATTTACAAATAAAGGAATCTATTCAAAAGCTTACTCACTTTCAATCCCTAGTGCCCAATCAGGATGCTCAGACATTAGAAAAGGCAGAAAGAACTAAGTTAGATTGGCTTTTGGATTGTGAAGAGATATATTGAGCACAGAAGTCCAGAATTTCTTGGCTGCGGCTAGGTGACAAAAAAACCAAATTCTTCCACATCTCAACCATGGTCCGTAGAAATAAAAATAGAATAATTAATATTTGTGACTCGGAAGGTCGTAACCATACCTCTCACTCTGGCATCACTGATTGCTTCATGAGACACTTTGCCAATATTTACTGTTAGCGAGCTTCCACTTCTAGGAGATCCCCTGCCTGCATAAACGATATCACTAATCAACTCAACCCGTCCCAAATCTCGGTCTTAGCTCGCCCTTTCAATGCCTCAAAAATAAAGACAACCCTCTTTCAAATTAAAGCTCTGAAAGCACCGAGGCCGGACGGTATTCATGCACTTCTCTATAAAAAATGTTGGTAGTATATGGTGAGGCCGGTTACAGCTGCTGCCCTATCTTTCTTGAGATCAGGTTACATGCTTCGTGAGGCGAACATTTCTTTCATCGTTCTAATTCCCAAATGCGCCAACCCCATCAAACCCGAGGATTTTAGACCAATCTCTTTATGCAATACTATTTATAAGGTCATATCCAAAACTATAGCGAATAGAATCAAACCCCTTTTACAATCCCTCATCTCTGAAACTCGGAATGCCTACGTTGGAGGTAGGCACGTTAGTGACAATGTTCTGTTAGCTCAAGAGATAACGAACAAAATTTGCCAACACAAGAAAGGAAAATCATTTTTGGGAGCTATCAAGATGGATATGAGCAAGGCATATGATAGAGTGGACTGGTCTTTTCTCAAAGATGTTCTTGGAAAATTCAAATTTCCTAGACACATCACTCGCCTAATCATGCAATGTGTGTCCACCACATCATACCAAGTCCTCATCAACGGGTCCCCGTCAAAAAGATTTTACCCATCCCGCGGCCTCAAACAAGGGGACCCCCTGTCACCATATCTTTTTGTTTTATGCGCTGAAGTTCTCTCTGCTTCCCTTACCAATGCACAAGCTTCAGGACAAATCCCAGGGATGAAAGTCGGCCGGAATAGTTCACCAATCAATCATATGTTCTTTGCAGACGATATTCTTATATTCACCAAGATTTCTGAAAACAACTGTTCAGCCCTTAAGACAAAGTTGGATAGTTATTGCAATGCATCAGGGCATCAGATCAACTTTAACAAGTCATCACTCATGGTTAGTCCGAACACCGACGAGCACATGGCCACCTCCCTGGCTCTTGGATTGGGACTACAAATTTCCAACATTTTTGGCAACTACCTTGGCTGCACCTTAGACATCGTCACAGACAGACATCAACTCTTTCAGAACCTCGTTGGCAAAATCCAATTGAGATGTGCAGGGTGGAAAAGAGTCCTCCGAACAAAGCAGGCAGAGCGACCCTCATCTCCTCTGTACTAACAGCACTGCTAAACTATCACTTACAGGTCTGTTTATTCTCAAAACTCATCTGCAAATCCATTAACTCGCTCTTGTGTAATTTCTGGTGGACAGGTTCTGATTGTACATCCCATGTAAATTGGATAAACGGGAAGGCCTTATATGCCCCTAAATCGTCGGGGGGACTTGGTTTCAAGGATATTCGATTATCTAACCAAGCTCTGCTTGCTAAAACCAGCTGGAGAATTCTCAAGGAACGAGAAAGCCTCTTGTCTAGAGTTCTTACTGGGAAATACTGCATCAGGTCAAACTTTAGAAATTGTCCTACCAAAGGCAATTTCTCTTAGGGATGGCGTGGAATTTTAGTGGGACGTCAAGTCATAAAAGCAGGTCTTAGATGGCAGGTAGGTAACGGGTCAAGTATACCTATTTGGAATGATGACTGGATACCTAACGGAGAGACACCTCTTCTAGTCATAACTAACAGCAGCAATCATCCAGCCTCTGCAGTTCAAGACCTCATCCTGAACAACGTCTGGAACACAAGTTTGA
The DNA here is from genome assembly GCA_033065855.1 of Escallonia rubra. Taxonomy (NCBI): domain Eukaryota; kingdom Viridiplantae; phylum Streptophyta; class Magnoliopsida; order Escalloniales; family Escalloniaceae; genus Escallonia; species Escallonia rubra. The sequence continues at coordinate 34,599 of JAVXUO010002164.1, read as the reverse complement.
TAAACTCCCTATTCCCTAGTGACATCGCAACCAAGATTCAAGCCATACATCTATCTCCTCACGGAATAGACGACACCTTGGTTTGGAGAAGCACTAGAATCGGTGATTATTCCGTCGCTTCAGTTTATCAAATGTTGTAACACCTCAGTCTAGCAAACCGTCAAACCCGCGGCCGCCAAACTTACAGGCCTCCAATAAACCCGAAACTTTGGACAAATGTCTGGGCATTACCAATCCCATCTAAAATGATTCATGTGGCAATTACTATGGAATAGGCTTCCACTATACTATAATATGCACCGCATAAAAATTTCAAGCTCAGACCTTTCATTTGCCTAAGCCACACGGAGACAGTCGACCATCTATTTTTCTCTTGCCCGGCAGTCAGATCAATCTGGTTTGGGGGTTTGGCAGGTCTTCATAGTAATATTGTGGGTACCTCTTTCAATGAGTGGCTATCGAAGTGGCTTCTAAATCTCGCTTGTCGGGGTCTTTTACTACCAAAATCTATTCAAAAATTTTCCACCATTTGGTGCATTTGGACTCATAGGAATAATCTCGTCTTTAGTCAAACACCTTTTCAGCCCATTCTTATCATCGACAATATCGCATCCCTTTCCCAAAATATTGGTGAAGCTTTTGCTAGAACAAAAACCCCCCAATATAACACCAAAAACACCATACAACCTGTATTGCCTCTCCTAATCCTTTTGATGTCAAACCTCAACCATTGCAGTTGTGTGTCTGTGTGCCCCCTAACCATTATCATTGATGTCTGCTTCAATAAGGTCACCTACAAATCGGGTTTAGGGGTTTATTACCTCACAGAAAATGGTATTTTATATGGGTCAGCGGCAATTTCTTTCTTAGCATCGGACGACTTGAATGCTCTATCCAAAGGCTTGCTTACTACTGCATACTGGGCAAAGAAGAACAATTTGCTGCACATAACTATCTTAACTAACTCTAATTTCTTGCTTACTCAGCTCTCGGATATGGAGATCCCTGACACCACTACACCTATCATGTATGACTTTTATCGGACTTCCATCATATTTGTATTGACAGAGCCACGACACTTCAGCTCAAGGAATCGAGATCATTAGCTGCTTTTGACTGCCATGCACGTATCACCGTCTACCAGGACTGGGTGCATGACTTTTTGCCGCAACAGGATCTCTATCTTCCTTAGTTTCATGGGCATGTCTTTTGTTTTTGTGTAAATAGTTTAGCTCTGTGTATTTTCATGTGTATTGTTCTGGTGGAAGTTTGCTTATGTCTTGCTTTCCTGTCTGTAATCACCTTCCGGTGTAAACTCTTTCCTGTCTATGCTATTCTGCTTTATATCAAAAAAAAAAAAAACCCTACTTTTGGGTCTTCACAAAGTTAATTTACCCAAGCACCATTTTACCACACAAATGTACGCATTCAGAATTTTGTAATGTTTTATTATTGGTAGAAAAGCATGTATAAAAATCAAATTTTCTCTTTTTTGTTGCGTTTCATTTCTCACATCTGCATTCACCATGCAAAATTATTTTTATTTGTAACTGTATCGCTATTGAAATTTATGAACATGTTGTGTAGTTTTGTCATAGGAGCAATCCTGCGTTCAACGGAATTCTCTATGAGCGAGTTCTACATTTGTCACATGAGTTCAAGGGATTTGTATACGTGTGGGTTCTAACTTTGTCAGATGAGCGATATTACATTCAAGAGATTCGTACAGAGTGAATTCTCTCTCTCTAGTCCAAAGTCAGCAGGGAAACGACTCAAAACTCTGGGTAGTCCATTACACACTGAATGGCAAAGAAGAATGACAATCTGAACGCCCCGCCTTGCCCCATCACCATTTGCCCTATCCCCATATGCGTCCTGCCCCTGCCTCACCCCAACTCTGCACCCCCCATATTAGATGGAAAACCATAGAATGTTGTTCGGATTTAAGACTCTAAAGCAGGTACAACTAGCACAACAAGGAAAAATGTACATAAACTATCAGCATACAAAATACGGACATTGGTATTGCCTACGTCCTCAAGGAAAGATACCGAGAATGTTGACGTAAAACGTAAAAAAATTATAAGGAAAATTTCACCCAGTCTCTTAGACCCAATTTTCAACACTCCCCGTGATTTTTTTCACTCGTGCTATTACAGAAATACTCAATTTCTCTAGCATATAAGCTGCAATCATAAGGTCTAAATGTCTTACACTCTTTAACTCTCAGTGGCAGACGCATGGTGTATCTCTCTTTAACTCTCAGTGGAGACTCATGGTGTATCATTGCCTTGAGCTCTCAATGGCTAAAAGGCTTGGTGCTCATCTGGAAAATCTCTCGTCATTTACTTCTTTGTATAGGAGGAGTAGGTGAAGAGACGGATGTTCCACCGTCTGTGAAAGATCAAAGCGTTAATATGAGTAGTACACCTACACTAGCTTTAGAACCATTTGTCTTACCCTCCAACATGGTGTAAGAGGAAAGGTCATATCCTGATTTCATGAGATTGGTTTCCCATCATGTGAAAGACCTAATATTGTGAAAGCCAACAGCAACAAATGTTTCACGGAGGAAAGAGTACTGCTATGTTATTGTTGGAAATGAGAACTTTCAGAAGTTGCCAACTTAAAATAGATTTAATTTCTAAAATTGACTTGCAAACCGATAATAAGTTAGTATAGGATCGCTACCTGGGTTCAATCAATTTTTGCATGTACCAAATGGTAACGTGTAACGGCAACAGCGGCACAAAGAGAGCAAAAGAGGACTGCCTGGTTGGTAGGTGAAATTTCTTCAACAGAATGTGAGCTGGGAATTTGATCAACATTTTGGCCCCATAATCCATGAAAATTTGATAATTTCTGGACAAGCTGCTATTCTACTATGCAGTCTCTCAGCGAGCACCTTATAATGTCCCAGTTTCGACTTGAATCCGCTAAGAAACTTGGAAGATTTACTCTGCAAAAATGACATAAAAAGGTGTAATAGAGGCTCAGTAATGCATGAGGAGTGACCTGCAGTCTCCCTGACTTTACATGCTGCTCAGCTGTCAAGCCAAACAAAAACATTAACTATCGTGGTTGCCAGCAGCAGTTGTAATTTCCAATTAGCCACCTCTACTAATATCCGTATCATGTAACAGTCCTCACGAAGGAAACAGAAATCTTTGAGACGAATGAACATAGCTTAAATCAAAGTGGATGCAAATGCAATAAGCATGAGATAGTGAGTGTAACTAAGAAATTAACTTAACAAGTACCACTTTTAGTAAAAAGCAGCTAAGTTCACTGCATTCCTGCAATTGAAAACGCACCTGGTGAAGCCACTACATGCTGGAAAATTTGCAAACCATCTTAGAGATAACAACAACATGCTATCTTAGGGCGGTGCTCAATTCCTTCCATGGACACTAACATAAGTTGAAGATTGATTCCGATATCAGGGCACAATGTTTATTGAGCATTTCTCGACTAGGCATTGAAGTGTGTGTGTGTGTGTGTGTTAAAGACAATAAGAGTCCTCAAGGAGGAGGCAAGGATCTCCAATGGGTCCTACATGCATCATGGACAAGAACTACATCCCTGCTTCAATAAACAAGACGATCCCAATCACTTCCAGAGACGCAAATGTCCTTGTAAGCAAAGCTTTGAATTTGCAAAATATTATTATGAAATAGCTCAAAGGAAAAGACACTCGAATTCTCTTTTTTTTAAATCTGGATTTATTGGGAAAAAGCTTAGCTAAGATAACTATATATGGCCTAAAGAATAGAAACAGATCAACTTTAGTAAACGAGGGATTGTAAAATGTGCCATAGTTTAAGGTGCGTTACAGGAATGTCTTCATAAGCTTTGTGGAGATCAAGTTTAGCTGTAAATGTACTTCAATCAGGCAGTAATAACATGAGAAGAAGTTGATGAAGTAAGATACGATCTTCCATTCCCTCTTCTAATCCAATTGGTGCACGTTAGTCAAGCATGAAGAAGTCGGTCGATCAGAGACCTACAAAGCCCGAAGAATGCATGAGAGTCAACTGCATAAGTCGGTCCCTTTTTGCCCATAAGTTCAGGTAACCTGGCTGGAGTTCAGATTTTGGGAGTCTACCATGCTCACAATTGCCGTGCTAACATAAACACCATGTTATAGCAACCTTCTTAACTTACAGGATTCCTGGTTTCAGAGTTTTTCATCAGTTGCAAACAAGAAAGGACCCAAGCCTTCAGTTGTAAACTACAAAACCAGATACATGACCAACAAAAAGTTTATCACTACAACTGTGTGTTATCAAGTCAGCCTTGTGAACATCAAGAAACCGTAAATTTTCGTATAGGTAATCATGATGAAAAGCAGCCGGTTACCATTCTCATGGACATCTTTACTGCATAATTTCACGTTTTAGAGCAGGTCAATCAGCTTGCAGAAGGAAAAAAGTAATAATTCCTTGCACCAAAAATAACTCAGTCAATGCAACTAAGCAACTGCACCCATTATTTACACGCTTGGCCTACATAAGTCATTCGAAACTTAATTTCCCTTGATAGACGCTCAATACCTGAGCTAATTTCAGATGTTTTATCACAAATATCTCCAAGAAGTATTTGTTTCAGACGTTTCTTCACAAATTTGTCCAAGAAGTATTCATCGGACAGTTGGAGAAAAGTACCTAATTTGGGATAGTCTTTAACAAGCCATTTATCATCAGAACTCTCAGAACAGAACACCTGGGTTTGATTCTCTTCTCAAAGCTGGAAAAAAAAAAAACTTCTAGCAATAGCTGGAAGCCCATCACATTTACAAGGAAACCCATCTCCTTCACCATTTTACTCCCCGGATGAAGCCATGAATAAGGGACAACTCATAAGTATCGGTATAAAGTCGTGGTCAGGTGGATACACTTATCCTTGATGTTCGTCGATTCCTCTACATTGCCATACAATAATTTCAAAGTCTCTGTTGGCTTAAGGCAATAAACGACAGGCCCAACAAAATATGCTCAATAGTCTCCCTGATGTGCAAGCTCCCTATTGCAAGTGGAGAGACAAACACCACCAAGTGCACAAATAAATGGAGTGCAAATTCTACTATTATAATGGTGACCAAAAATGCAAGCGGGAAAACTCAAACTCAAGACTTTTGCACTGAGAGCTTTGATACCATGTTAAATAATCAGTTGCTCTAAAAGCTTAAGCTATTAGAGAATGAGCCCAACAATGTATATCATGCTTAACATTTAAATCTCAAAAGTAGCACCAAACGCTCCGCTATCCTAATTCATAGGCCAAAATTGAAGGTTTCAATCTGAAAAACAGCACATTAAAGTTGTGCATCTATAGCTCTTTTGTGATCGACAAAATGACGTCAATAAACTTGGTAAGTTTGAGTTCCATTTCCCACTTCTCCTCCACCTTTACCAATCCCCTGCTCTTGTTTATACCATCCCACTCAGCTAAGACCACCAATATGCAAACACCATCAACCACATCGCAGCACTACCCTGAAGCAACCATTATCATACATATTTCAGAATCAAATCATCAGCATTGCCACCCTTGCTTATATTAGACCAGCACCCTCATGAACAGTTTCAACTCAAGCCACCACCTATCACCCCCTCTCAACAACCATAAATGCCATCACTTCACCACCCACAGACACTAACCTTATTCATACTGGCCAAAGCCACAGATTGGAAGCAAACTATTCTCTTCCCGGTTAACTGTTAGTTTGTTATCATTTCAACCATTCTCTTGTTTTAGGTGATTTGATCAACAGAAAGGAGCAATAGCTACCTGGAAAGCATTTTTATAACTTAAAGCAAGAAGAGCATAACATGACTTCGGAAGAGTGCTGAGACAGCTTCCAGTACTGAAGACTACTTCAGCGAAAGTCTCCATGGGAATCTGCCTTTGAACAACGTTTCCTTTCTCTTTTTTCCTTACCCTCAATTAACTTTGCACAGAAGTTTCCGAAATACATTTCTTAGTGTCAAGGGTATTACTATTCAAGGTAGTTAGTTCATAAAAAGTACGAGTAAAGGAAGCTGCATCCTGGTTAATCAAGGGTAAATTAAGGAGTATTATGGTTTATTAACATAAAAATCCTAGCTGGGATTGAGTGAGCAACTCTCCTCACATTTACACTTTCACATACACGTGAAGGACAGGGTACACCGCTCTAGAGAAATGCACCACCAACAATGACTCATAGAACCCAACCCCCCCCCCCCCCCAAAAAAAAAAAAAACCCCACTCATTCCAAGTAGACATAATAAGTTCACTTGGTTCTTCTTCGTAACACACCAATGGCAACTGGTAATGATCCCATAATCGAAGCCATTGGACATCGACAAGCCAACAGAGAGGTTGAAACCACTGTCAAAATCAGGCGACAAGAACAAGCTCTGACAAGGCGAGAAGAGCCCAATGGGAGGAAGAGAACCCCAAAACCAGACCCTAAGAACCTAAAGGGTAAAGTCTCTCACACAAAGTCAGAAACCACCCCACCCTCTGGCTGGTGGTGCAAGAGGCAGGAAATAGGTAGGTCGAGGGCGAGAGGCAGAGGCACACTTATGGTTGACAGTTCAGTAGAACCTTAGCTTATTATAAAGTTGGCAGTGGACTGGTTGCTTCTTATTGGGACATATAACCCTCTGCAGTGGTCCCTTTTCGCTCTATCCAGAATTACTGCTCGCAGCACTGCACTCATCTAGAAAATGTTGCTTCTGGTTCATCCAAGAAGAGAATAAATGAACATCTCCTTGATGCCTAGAAACTAATGAAAAGAAAGACGTTACATAAAAAGACCCAATAGAGCCTGAAGAAGATGAGGAGGATGAAGAAGAAGAAGATACGCTTCCTATCCACAACTTGTTGAGAAGAAGCCCTATGCTTAAAAGTCTGCTGATAGCACAACACCTGAGAGTAAAGTAATAAAGATAAGAAGGCACAAAGTTAGCAATAGTTCTGAAAGAGGCATTAACGGATAAAGCAGATTACTTACTCAGCCCGGAAGATTTACTAATATCTTGAATTCTCATCAACGGTCCATGATAATACCCATCCCCTTTCTAACTCACCTTAAGCTGAGTTGCAGACAAGAAAAGAATCAAGCACATAAACAGCTACCATGACCGACAAAATTTTCATGACAGCTACTTGCGATCAGGTAAAACATTATGGAAGATTGGGAAACCGTAAACATAGACACTAAATTACATAATTATAGTTTACTGAAACATGGTATACACTATTGTCGCTAGTTCTCAAAAGGGAGATCTAGGGAAAGCAGTATAGCCATAATGAAACGCGATGCATGATTTGATGCTTAAAGCAGATCTATAAGCTTGCGCACAAATAGAAAACTAAAAAGGGTAAATTCTAAAGGAGTTCTTAAAGAATGCAATTAAAATCATTCATTGTCCCAAGAAACGGACATGAAGTAGTTGCATTATTACCATCCAAAGCAACACCCAATGGAACTGGTTACAAGAAAATTGGCAAGTGTAGTAAGGAAGGCTGCCAATTCATTGTATTCGTGATGTGCTTGGGCTCCAAAACAACTATAAGACACTCATTTCCCTTGATAGACACTCAAAAGTTGAGGAAACTGTTTCAGATATTCCTTCACAAATTTGTCAACGAAACATTCCTCGGACAGGCGGATAAAAGTACCTAAGGTTGGAACCTTTTTTAACAAGCCCTTCAATACCAGAAATCTTACAACTGAGCACCTTGGAATGATTCTCTTCTCCAAACTGTAATACAGAACATTCGCAGTTCTAACAATAGCCGAAGACTGAAACCCCATCTTATTCACAAGAAAATCCATAACATTCATGATTTTGCTCTCAGACTTTGTCATGCATAAGGGATGCTTTCTGAAGGCGGACGAAATCTCATGATCACACCAACCCCACCTCTTATAAACAACCTTTTTATGTTCCCAAGATGATTTACTCTGCCCACAAATCACAGATAATGCTTGGACAAAGAACACTTTGGAAGGATCAAATCCCATTTTAAGAACTTCCTTCACGGAGTCATCAAACCTGTGGGTTTCTGTGCTCATGATATGAGGATATTTGAGAACAGCTTTAGAAGTGTAGTGTTGAGGCACTCCAACTTGTTTCAGGAGTGCAACATTGGGAGCAAGATTACTCTGCACATCATGTAGGAAATTACATGAAAGGCGCTTCAGAACCAAAATAGCCTTTTGATCAGACAGAAGCATACTCCTTAGGAACTGGTAACATGGGATGACACGTTTATGCAGGCTATAATTTAGCAGAGCTGGACCCGAAGCAAGATCACAGTTGGAAGCCCCAATGGAACGATAAAACTCGAGTTTGGGCAGAAGGGTTTTGTCAGGGTCAGCCAAAAGCAAATTTGGGCATGTGGTGATGAGTTTGGTAATGTGGGTACTGGTAAAACCATGGTCTTTGAACAGGGTTATAACAGAGTCTGGTTTGAGTGACGATTCAAAATGAAGTCTCTTAGACTTAGAAATAGCAACTTCTAAGGACAACCCACAATTGTTTACGAGGTAAGACACCACAAACGACTCTTGTTGCTTGGATTTATCAGGCAAGAGCAGTGATGTGGTCTGAGATGAGAAAGATGTGAGAGGTGAGATTTGAAGATATCCCAATTGGGTGATGCGAGAAATTCTTGGGTCTACAGGCGACCCACTTCGTTTACAGATCAAAGCAAACATGGCATTACTAATCGATACTACCAAGTATTAACGACATAGCATAGCATAGCTCAAGAATAAGAGGTTCACGGATTGTGCCATTCCAGGTAAAAATTGGAGACTCACCGGATATGATGATCAAAAAGCTTAGGTTCGGTTCCTCTCGTACGTTCAGTTTGTGTGAACCTCCAATGTAGTCGCCTGAGGGTGAGGTCTCCTAAAATGAAAAGAGAACGATGGGGGAAAAAAGGCGCAAAGGCAATTAATCCCTGTACATTTGTACCTTTCTATAACTGTTTGGGTGTTTGGGGTTTATTATGGAAACAATTTGCTATTATCCGTATTACAATTCTTACAACCCGTTGTGTAGTAATAATTAATAATTATAAATATTTTTAGTGAATTTTTTATTAACATTTAATGACAATTCTTATCATTAATTTTTTAACGTCACTAAATAGAAGTCAGTAAAAATATTTAACAACAATTGACTGTCACTATGGGAGGTTGTAAGTATATTCTTACAACCCGCCAAAACTTTTTCAACATTTAACTGATGCAATTTACTATTTTTGCTTTTTAGTTTCTTGAACATGGGAAAAGGAGCTGAGGCAAAACATAGTCTTTGAAATGTCTAGTACACCCTAGTGATGATTTCAATTTTCAAGCTAATTGAGCTGCGTGGTGTCTAATTTTTCAACTGCAGTTTTTGGGTCTGACTCGACTTCAGAATAGATCTCGGAATTAAGGTGGGATTTGACATTGACCACTAATAATAAAATTTTTGTTGTGTCAATAATTTGTTTGGAATTGGAGTCTCAATGCTCATCCAACTCCATGGAACTCCACCGCACGCAGAAGCTCGGTGGCGCGGCCATGGTAACTTTCTATGGAACTTGGTTTTAGAAAGAAGGCACAAAGAATATTTTTATATAGAGAGAGAGTCTGCCCATTCTTGTCTGTAGTTTACGTATTTTCGTCTTATGTGGTGGTAGCCCTTAAGGCGTAATCAGTGGGTGGTCGGCGACACAAGTGATAGGAGAAAGGTGGTGTGGCGCGTCTCACCAGATCTGATCAGAGATGGCGACCTCATGGTACGTCTCCGATCTCAGTTGATCTAGGCAAATCTAAGTAGATCTGCTCATTTCGTCTTCTTTTCCACCATTCACCGACAGTGACTGGAATTGCACCGGCATTTTTAACAATCATTTCTGAAAAGTCCTTCAACTTTATGCATTCCATTCTTATCTATTCCTGATATACAGTGGTGGAGATTGGCTTTGCGGTTGAGTGTGGTGTCATTGGTAGTAACAGGAGGGCTTGGTGTAGAGGGGGCTTAGCCATGGTTATGGGTTTGTTTTTAGGGATCTGGGGCGTCTTGGGAGGGAGTGGGGAGGATTATAAGGTCTAGGGGTTAGGGTGGGGCGAGTTCTCTTGGGAAAAAAAAGGGGATTCGGGGCCCGAGGAGGAGGGGGGAGGAAGAGATCTGCCTTATGAGGTTTCAGGGCAACCTACTCTGGGCAGGGGGTAGGGTTTTAGGACTCCTTTTGATGTTGAACGTCCTGTGTGTCTACTTTAGTTTGTTGTGGATAAACAGCGATTTCTCCGCCCTGTATTGTGAAATTTGATTCGGATCTGATAAGGGATAGTAGAAGGATGAAAATTGCAGTGTTGAAGATCTTTGGTGGTGTGCTGTCTTAATTGCTGTGCTCACCTTTGGGTTGTGCGTTTTCCGCTGCCTGCACTATTCTTATCACCTTGTGCTTGTTGATTGTTATTATTTCTGTTTCATTATTTTAGTTTCCTATATCTGTAGACTATGCATGTTACATGAAATTAAGTTAAAGTGTAAGATATGCTTTACTTTAGTTCAGTTGTAATGTGTACTAGTTTATTAGGTTTATTGTTACTTTTTTACTTTTGCGGTCATCTATACTGAGTCACGGGAATGTCGTGATCTATAATATTTGTGATGCCAAGGAAAGTGGGTTCGTACCTACGTGGATGTGCCACAAAGGCTGCAGTTCGAGTCAGATGCCAAGTATGTTGATGTAGGACACAGCAAGGGTGGAACAAGGGCAGAGACCAAGGGCTTCCCAGACAGAGCTTGAGGGTGGCAGTGCTGCGAGGGCGATGGCGCGAGATGAATATACGATGACAGTCACAGTCCGATGCTTAGGTCCAGAGTCAAGGTCCTGTTTCTCTCTCTAGGATTCTAGAGTGAGAAAGTGAAAATGTGATAGAGTGAAGAAGAAGTCCTGAAAATGTCCAACCTTTTTGAATGAATTCTCAAGACCTCTATTTATAGAGATTGAGATGATGATGTCATTAACCGACACGTGGCGCTCCCCGGGAGTGACACGTCACCGGGGGTCCACGGGTGCCGGTGCTCCACGGACTGTCGGATCGCATATTCAACCGGCCTGCCCCGCACAGCGTCGCTCTGTCTGTCTGGAAAGACTGGCTCCCACCGCATCGGTGTGGCCAGAGAACCCCATTGATCTAGCCTCCAATCCAAGCCCTTGCGGAGTCCCACAGGCCTGGCAGCGGTGGGGAAGACCCGACGCCCAACTGCCAGGTGAACTAGGCGCGATGCCCTCCGAAGACCTGCTCCCGTCTCGGAGTGACCCGGGGGTCATAGTCCCTAGGGGTGCCGACGCAAGCCCCCAGTGCCGGAGCACGTAGGCCAGTCACGCAGGCACCCTGACGGAGATAGTGTCCCGGAGGAGTCGCCTATTCCGCAGGCCGAGGTAGCATCCCGGAGGAGCCGTCTACCTGGCCGGCCAAGGTAGCATCCCGGAGGAGCCGTCTACCTGGCAGAAGGGGAGTCTTCGTGTCGGAGCACTTAGAGCTCCCTGGCAAAGATAGTGTCCCGGAGGAGTCGCCTATCCCCGCGGGTGAGTCCTTGTGCCGGAGCACTTGGAGCGAGTCAAGGTAGCATCCCGGAGGAGCCGTCTACCCGACTGGCCGAGGTAGCATCCCGGAGGAGCCGTCTACCTGGCGGAAGGGGAGTTGAAGAGCTCCCTGGCAGAGATAGTGTCCCGGAGGAGTCGCCTATCCCCGCGGGTGAGTCCTTGTGCCGGAGCACTCGGAGCATGTCAAGGTAGCATCCCGGAGGAGCCGTCTACCCGACTGGCCGAGGTAGCATCCCGGAGGAGCCGTCTACCTGGCGGAAGGGGAGTTGAAGAGCTCCCTGGCAGAGATAGTGTCCCGGAGGAGTCGCCTATCCCCGCGGGTGAGTCCTTGTGCCGGAGCACTCGGAGCATGTCAAGGTAGCATCCCGGAGGAGCCGTCTACCCGACTGGCCGAGGTAGCATCCCGGAGGAGCCGTCTACCCGACTGGCCGAGGTAGCATCCCGGAGGAGCCGTCTACCTAGCGGAGGAGTTAGTGTCTCGGATGAGTCGCATATCCCCGCGGGTGATGTACAGTTCGGAGAGTGGGTCGAAGTATGTTCCATGACCAAGGCAAGGTGCGCATGGTGTGATGAATGAGTGTGGTGCCCGGGGGCATGATGACATGATTGTGGCGCATGGGCGCGATGAAGTGAGTAAGGTGCCGGGGGCACGACTGTGTCAATGGCACGGCGCATGGGTGCGACGGAGTGCGTAAGGTGCCAGGGGCACGTTTGTGTCAATGGTGGCGCATGGGCGTGACAAAGTGCGTATGGTGCCGGGGGCACGGTAGTGTGACAGAGAGCCTGGGGGCACGGCTGTATCAGCGGCGCGGCGCACGGGCGCGGTGAAGTGTTGAAGTGCGGCGCCCGGATGCCGGCAACGGGGGTCACGGAGTTGTGTCGGGATGACGGGGTCGCGGAGTTGTGTCCGGGCGACGGGGTCGCGGAGTTGTGTCCGGGCGACGGGGGTCGCGGAGTTGTGTCCGGGCGACGGGGGTCGCGGAGTTGTGTATGGTCCCTTGAAGAGAAGTGAATGTGCTAAGGATGGAGGCCAGAGGCCAACCCTTTGGGGAAGGCCAAGACCAACCTCATGGGGAGGCCGAGGCCGACCCCAATGGCGAGGCCGAGGCCGACCCCAAGGGGAAGGCCAAGGCCGAGGCCGACCCCAAGGGGGAGGGCAAGGCCGAGGCCGACCCCAAGGGGGAGGGCAAGGCCAACCTCCTTGGGCAAGTGCCATGGCGCATCGACGGGCGACGGGCGAAGTGCGACGGTCGAAGCGTGATAAGGCTTCGTACGAAAATGAGCTTCTTAGTGACGAAGTAACGTGACGAAAGTGAGAAGTGCACGTGACTTGAGCGTGCATGCTTTGACCGGTTGTGAGCGTTGAAAATGAATGTTGCTTGTGCGGACGTGTCATGCAAAATGGGACCACAGTGGGCCTTTGGGTACGACCAGAATAGGTTGGGAACAATTTGTAAGCTCTAGAACAGATTGACCATGTAGCTTTAAATTATCAATACAAATCTCCTATTCTAAAAAAAAAAAAAAAAGAACTCCATGGAACTTCATTCACCCTATGTTGACCCACATCCAATTCTCATGTCTCGAGCTAAAAATTACAATTTCAATACCATCAGACCACTATCAGCATCCCAACGGACCTCCGTTAGATCACCACCAAACCGTCACTAGACCACCAAACAACCAACAGAATCTCGCCAAACTACCATTGAGCGTCGTCGGTCGCCAAACTTCTGTTACAGGTGAACAGAAACTCGCCGGAATAATCATAAACCCAAAGTGTAATACGCTTTTCCAATCTATACTCTAATAAAATTGTCAATTTTAAATCTTGAGTTCACTTATGTTTACCAATCGGGTCCAAGAGAAAAAGTATAAACTCATACTTAGAGCTGGTTCAATTGTGCCAGAAGTAAATTGGCAAACAATGTTGACGTGAAAATAGCAAAATGTAGAGACTAAAAACATGTAAATATCATGTAGTTTAATGATTTCACCCTTCTTCTTTTTCTCTCTCGGGATTTCTTTCCCATGGTGAATAGTATCTTCTAGTAATTTAAGACTCTTACAATAGCCAAACGAGCTATATACACTCCACATTCCTGATGGAGATATTAGTCCAAGATGAATCCAGCCTATGGGTACAAGAGGACAGGTGTTCAAAATGACGCACGCAATGTAAGGCGGAAATATTTATCACTTGATCTGACCGGATCTCAAACCAAGGTATATCCGGTGAAATGTCATGCTCCCCAACCGTTGTCTTCGTAACTGTTAATACATATCACTTGATCATCGTTTCACCTTGACCATATTTCCAGGAGTACGAGCGTTTTTTATGGTAACTGTATCCTAAAACAAACTATACCACGACTTTCAAATTACTACCAACACATGTTATGGGCAACTGGCTTTATAAGTCTAAGTGAAAGCAAAGAAAAAGCACTACACAAGTATATTAATATAAGGAAAAATGACCAGCAAGAACCGAGCATGAGTCACTCTAGTTGAGTGCATATTGTTGGATATAAATCCTTTCATAAAATATTTTTGGAATGGAACCACACTTTCTTAAACAAAATTACAATACAATATAAATAATAACACGTTACAAAATAAATAAGAACAATCTCACCAACCTATAGAATCAAGGTGAAACTTTGTCCCAAAAGGGTGTTTCGCACCCCCCGGAACCAGTGGTTCGATATGACGAGCTTCACGGCACGCAACCTCCAAGATTAGTCTAAAGTATTAACTCCGTTTGCACACACTTGTAACAGAGTCTCATGAACAACCCTCTTGACGTTCCTCTTCCACGACCACACAATACCAAAATACAGGGGCGGACCTCCCCCATGACCGGGGGGGGGGCCATGGCACCCCTTAAGATTTTTTGAACTCCTCTTTTAGTTTTTGGGATAATGAATAAATATATTTAAAATATATAAAATATTTCTGAAAATGTCACATACTATAGCATTAATTTATTAAAATTTTATTTTGTCGTGTTTTTTACTCTTTGTACCTTGTCTTTGTCTTTTTTATTGTCATTTTCTTGCACTATTCTATATTCTAAATCTCCATATTACAAAAGGACAAGAATAGATTAAGGTTAATTATGTCTATTACTTTAAATTCTTCTAATTTGGTAACTTATACGTGATTAAAGTAGTCATACAATTGATAATCACATTAGTAATATAACTATAGAGTAAGAGTTGAGTTTTTTTTATGCAAAAGTGGTAATTTATTATTGACCAACCTTAACAAGTTAAATAATCACTATGCACAGCAAATATATATTATTAGTAGTCAAATTGAGCAATCTATTGTGTATTTAACGTACTTTATAGTGACGCTTTTATAATGTGTTTTTGATCATTCATATTTTATATGAACTCGAACCTTTTGAATTCTTTTATGTTAGCCACAATTTTTTTTTCTTCTTTTTTGGCACCCCCGATTAAACTTTCTGGATCCGCCCCTGACAAAATATATTAACGCTAAAACTATCAAAGTGTATAACACAAATTTGGAGTGAGTGTGTGTGTTTTGGGTGAGAGAAAAAGACTTTTCGTGTGAGTGTGAATTATGTTATTGTCACGGCCTAAAGGCCTTATTTATAGAAAGAGATGGAGGGAAAGACTTCAAGGGCTAAGCAAACTTAGGCCTGAAGTTTGCTTAGAGCCAAAGTTGGCTTTTAGTGAAGCCCAAGCGAAGGAAAAATTATATCAACCGACTTGGCCCTTCCATCGGCCCAAAGAACAGCAAAAAGAGGTTGTCTGCCTCTTCACTTAAAGACACAAACAAGAATGGTGGGCCCCACAGCTCATGTGTGTTTTGGAACAGTCATACAAAAATATAACAATCTCCCACATGTTTCAAAACACAAACTTGATAAAGGAAGAGGAGATGAGAAATTATGCATTAGCGAGGTGTCACGTGGATTGAGCCTTTCCTAAGATAAATGAGCAGGAACTCACTGGAATAAGATGGTAGAATGAATATTCTTTTAACCGGATTTCGTTAATGTGAATTGCGCATACTCACTACCCACATAATATCTCTAGTCAGGATTGTTCTCACGGGTTGATGCTAAATGGCCATGCCTCGTGCCTGGATATTCTTGTGTGCTCTAGCAACATACCCAAGTCCCATAGAGGCGGATCAACCTCACACACATATAGGTGGTATCCATCAGGGAATGCACTGCAGCTGAACATCCCATCCTAATAATTAGGGACTATGGACCTATTAAGAGCTATATGCTCATCCTCATACACTGTAGCGGTCACTGTCATACACCATAGGAATAGACTCTTATCTAAATGCCTCATGCCTTAGAGGATATACACAAAGCGATAATGCCCATTGGACTACATGACTTCGTTATTACCTATTGAACCTCATTCGCAGGATCGTAGATCACAGTAGGCTATGTATCCGTCACTTCGTCTATAAATTAGGGTATAGCCTTATCCCCCTCGATGCTTTCATCACTAGGCTTCCCCCTAGTGTCTTAGTCAAAGGATCGGCCAAGTTCCAATCTGACCTCACAAAATTCATAGATACGGTACCGTTCTCAATTAATTGTCTCACAATAGCATGTCGTAGCTGGATATGACTACTCTTCCCATTATATATTTTGCTTTTTGCTCGAGCAATGACAACTAGTCAATCACAATGCATCACCACAGGTGGACTAGGCTTACCCACAAAGGTATATCAACCAGAAAACTTATGAGCCACTCTGCTTCAGAACACGCCTTCTCTAAGGCTATCAACTCTGACTCCATGGTCAATTTAGCGATAACTGTCTGCTTGGATGACTTCCAAGAGATCTGTCCTCCAGCTAGTAGGAACACATATCCATTAGTGGGCTTTAGTTAATCTGAATCTGAATCCAGTTAGCATCACAATAACCTTCAAGTATAGAAGGAAGAACACAAAATGTTAGTCCATAATAATCAATGATGCCTCTCAGATATCTCAAAAATCTATATATTTCATTCCAATGTTCCTCACTAGAATTATGAGTATATCTACTCAATATGCTAACTGCATATGCAATATTAGGGCGAGTATGCTTCATCAAAAACATTAGGCTACCAATTATTTGTGCATACTTGCTTTGTGACATGCTATCACCACAATTTTTTTAGCCAAGATGTATTTTTGCATCATAAGGTGAATACAAAAACGTACAATCATAATCCTCATATTTTCTCAGCATGTTTTCAACAAAGTGTGACTGTGATAATGTGATGAAACCATCATGCCTCAAGATTTTGATTCCCAAAATGACATTAGCTTCACCTATATCGTTCATGTCAAATTTAGATGCTAAGAATCTCTTAGTAGTATGTACAATATCGTTGCTTGTTCTGAATATAACCATATTGTCAACGTACAAGCATAGAATGATAATGGTATCATTAATTATAGTATATACACTTATCAGCATTGTTAATCAAGATTCCATCAGATATTATCACGCTATCAAATTTTCTTATGCCATTGTTTAGGAGCTTGTTTCAATCTATACAAGGATTTAACCAATCTACACACTTTATTTTCTTGTCCGAGGACCACATATCCCTCGGACTGCTCCATGTATATTTCTTCTTCTAAATCACCATTTAGAAAGGCAATTTTAACATCCATTTGATGCTCAACTATTTTATCTATGAATGCAATGGCAAATAATATTCTAATAAATGCAATTCTAGTAACATGAGAGTATGTATTAAAATGATCAACATTTTGTTCTTTGCTTATAGCCTTTAGCCACCAGTTGTGCCTTATATTTCCCAATAGAGTCATCTGGTTTCAACTTTTTCTTAAAGACCCATTTCCAGCAGACATGTCTAGTCTTATAAGGCAGGTCTACAAGTTTCCACGTATGATGAGACATAATGGAATCTAATTCATTATTAATTGCTTCTCTCCAAAAAGGTGCATCTTTAGAAACTATTGCACTATAATATGACAATGGTTCATCATAAAAAAGATACACATAATAATCATCACCAAAATTAGTCTCAGTTCTCATTCTCTTGCTTCTTCGTAATTCTAGAGTTTCATCAATAGAATTATCAGTACTAGCATGCTTACCAATAACTCTAGGCACATTATTTTTCATAAGAAAAATATTCTCGATGAAAGAAGCATTTTTAATTCAATATATAATAGTATTAGCTTCCATGACATCACTCTTGATGACAGGAACTCTATATGCAATGCTATTAGAAGTACGACCAATAAACAAGCAATGACAAGTTCGAGAATCCATTTTTCTCTTTTAGGCTCAGATAACATGACCTTTGCTAGACACTCCCACACTTTCAGGTACTCCAAGTTAGGAGCACGATCATTCCAAATTTGGTAAAGTGTTTTATCAGTCCATTTATGGGTACTCTAATTTGTACATGATAGGCTAAAAGAATATCCCCCACAAGTTGACGAATAGGCCAAAGCTAACAAGCATAGCATTCATAGTTTCTTTTAGAGTCCTATTTTTTCTGTCAGCAATTCCATTTGATTCAGGTAAATAAGGATGAGTTACCTCATGAGTAATCCCATTTTATTAACATAAATCATCAAATGCATTAGGGTCATATTCGCCACCTCTATCTGTTATGAGTCTTTTACTGTAATTTTCTTATCCATCTGATTGTCAACTTCAGACTCATAGTTTATGAAAATTTCAAGAACTTCGCCTTTTGTTCTCAACAAATAGAGTCTAATAAATCTAGAACAATCATCAACAAAAATCATATTAAACCTTTTACCACCTGGTCATGGTTTTTTTAAATCACATAAATCATTGTGAATTAAATCAAGCGGGTCATTTTCTCTTGTGACAGGTTTACATGCTTTCTTGGTATTTTTTATTTCAGCACGTATTTCACATCTGTCTATGTTAGACTCATGAAAATTAGAGACCAAACCCATCTCTTTCATTTTCTTTAAGTACGTATAATTCATATGTTCAAGTTTACCATGCCACATATAAGTGGAATCAATCAAGTAAGCAGAAGTAGACTCATTAAGCAATTTAGCAACATTAAGTACATAAAGGCCTTGGTCTAGATACCCATTACTGACAAAGACATCATTTTTTGTCAGAGTAACAATACTTCCATCGAACAGAGTCATACTGCTGACCTTACCAAGTATTTATACTGACACAAGGTTGTGCTTGATCGATGAAGCACATTGGATAATGAAAGGGTTTTACCAGAATTGAGTTTGAATTACCCTTCCTTTTCCCACAATTGGGGCAGACCTTTAGTCCCTTATGTATATGCATTTTGTACATTCCCCCACATTTAAGTAGGAGGTAAACACATCTCGGTTAGCACATATGTGCCTAATGGCACTCCAGTTTATAAACCATCCGTTCACTTCGATCACTAAGTTCGTTGCCGACACCACAGCTGCAATGATATCATTATCTGCCTCAACCATGTTTGCCTTAGACATCATTGCTTTAGCCTTATTTTTCATTCACAATTTTCTATTTAGAGCCTCAACTTTAATAAAGACTATTATTTCCAGTAGAGTCATTGCATGAGTCTTCTATCTAAGTAATAATTTAAATTATTTCCAAGAGTCGGGCAATTTTTCGAGAAGATATTGAACCTTAAACCTTTCAAGTAAAATGTTACCATCTTTTGCTACATCGTTCACTATATTTTGAAAATCATTTGTTTGTGTTTCAATTATTTTATCATAGCTCTCTAACGGCAGCACAACCACCCTCAAACAACCACTCATCGACAGCCATGGCGACCTTTGCAACCATAGCTCCTTTTTGTGTTAAATAGGGAATGACCCCCTCTACTTTACACGTTGTGCGTTTTGCACCCCTCCACTTCAAACTTAAACACTAAACCCCCCCACAATTTAAGAAAATAGGCACGGTTAACTCGATGTAATAAATCTTTGTCAAATGTCTTTTTTATCCTTCTCATATAACCCGTTAATTTTTCGAGAAGCCTGCCCAAACCCATGCAATCTCTCTCTGCCTTCTCCCATTTCATCTTCTCTCAAAACCAGAGATAACCCTTCATCTCCTTCTTGCGTCTGTTTCTTCTTCCTACCCCATATGTGTGCCGACCTGCTGAAGGAAGAGAGGAGCAACTTGGAGGCCGTTGCGATCTACATATTGGAGGGCATTGCGATCTTCAACTTCTGCGGTGCTTCTGTGGTGCCATTCTACGTAAAGGTACGATCTTTCTAAATACCCATCATCTAAAATTAGGGTTTCTACGATCTATATGTCTCAACCCCAATTTCTTTGGTTTACCCGATTCTGAAAGTTTTGGCTTTCAAAAATTGGGGTTTTTGTTAGATCTATAGATTTTAGGGTTTGATATTATATTTTGCGCTACATTCTTGCCATGCATGCTATCCGTTTGCACAAAGTTAGGGTTTTTTTTTCCTTTATGGTATCTGATGCACGAAGTCAGCGCTCATGTGGTCCCTCAGCATGTAAAGTAATGTAAATCTTGGGACCACTATGCACGATCTCAATTTTCTAATGGGTTTTAACTTTGATTAATGGTTGACTTTTGATTATGATTGTTATTTAATGATTACCGATTGATTCTAATGGGTTTGATCAATTTTCTAATGGGTTTGATTAATGGACATCTCATGTAAAGTAGTTATATAATATAGATAGTAATCGATTGATTCTTAATGATTAGGAAGTAACTTTAGGGCAAAATTAGGAAGTAACTTTAGGGCAAAATTAGGAAAGGGTAAAATTAGGGTAAAATTAGGGCAAATGATTAATAATTAGGGCAGAACTTCAATTAAATCAAAAATATTTTTTACTAATTATCAATTAGGTTGTAATTGAAAATATTTGTTACTAATTATCAATTAAGTTGTAATTGAAATGAATTTAGTGGCTACATGGAGGCCTTTGCCTTGTAAGTTTATTTTGAGCAAATGTGAGACTTAAAACATACCCTTAAGGCTCCCTGTAGTAGTCTGGCATTTGAAATGTGACAGAGCGACCCCATTTGAGGGGAATGCAAAAGGAGCTCAGAGATACAATAATTAACAAGGTTCTTGCAAGTTCTCCCTAACAACCAACCATGGATCACTCTCAGATGTCCTCAACAATGTCAAATCATGTGGAACAGTAGCACTTGTACTTTGGTTATTGTAATCATCTCTTTACAGAAAGGATGGCACATGGGGAATGGCCGTGGTGAAGGTGAGATGTTGTTTGCTCTCTATCCTACAAATGGAATTCTCTCCTTTGAGAGCTTTGGGATTGAAATTATATTTCACTTTACTTTCCTTTTTGGTATGATAAGAAACTATCAAGGGAATCATGAAACTTAATGTTGGTCTTACTTGGCTTTGCTACATCCTAAACTGTTTCCAGCTCCATTTTGGTAACTTTAGATAATAATGACTGAATTAGTGGACATAGTTCATTTCTTTGTTTGTCCTAATGATTTTTGCTTCTTAACACTCAAACTAGCATTGATGTTGTGGAAGTTAACTTGCTTTTTCTTGCCTTGTCTGCATATTTTACATATTTGTTCTAACATCATAGAAGCCCAGATCATTGAGACCACATAAGCAACATACAAAAGACATGCATGGCTGCATATGATTACTTAGAGAAGTAGTACTGATCCTCTAAGGTCAAGTCTTGTGAGTCGTGACATCATCATTTTTTTCCTGAAAAGTCTACAATAAGGGTCACACTTCTTGATATGTGTTACTTACAAGGTGGTAGTTTAAAATGTGTTTAATATTGAAAACTATACCTGAGGTGTAATCTAAGAATTCTCACTGTCGAATTAAGGCATGCCTATAGCTCAAAATTTTGATGATCCTTGAAGGTTTTTCAGTTTGAAAAGTATACCTAGCACGCATATATTTAATGTATGTTTGAGGCTGTGAGGACCTTGTAGTGAAATTTTTGATGCATCAGGCTACTTACTTGTTAGCACTTCATTAGCATCTTGGTTAGAACTTACTCACTTTGTAAGTTTCATAATATCTCTTTTGAGTTGTTGCCAAACTGCAACTCTTTTTTTCAATCTGTAACAAGGGACTTCATGATTTCAGATTTCTTTCCCCTGCTCTTGGAGGACTTCTATATGGCTATGATATTGGTGCTACCTCTTGTGCTACAATTTCTGTAATGGTTTGTCGTAGTTGGAACCATCACACAGCTGGTACGTTATTATCTCTGGACTCACTTTGTAAGTTTCATAATATCTCTTTTGAGTTGTTGTCAAACTGCAACTCTTTTTTTCATAATATCTCTGGACTCACTTTGTACGTTATTATCTCTTTTTTTCACTTTGTAAGTTTCATAATATCTCATTTGCAATATAACTGCAAGTAGTGTATTCACTTACTTATCCTTAAATACCAGTGTTTATATGTTTAAATCCTCTTTCCCAATACAAAAATGGTTGTCCAATGACCATTGTTTCCTGAATTGTACGGAGATGATCAAGGAAGTAATTATTAATATTAGTAAGTAAAATCAGGCAGTAATTAGTTAGTAATTGTATGGAGATGATCAAGGCAGTAAAATCAGACCCTAATTAGTCAGTAACTTCCCATGTTAATTAGTCAATAACT
Organism: Escallonia rubra; assembly: GCA_033065855.1. Taxonomy (NCBI): domain Eukaryota; kingdom Viridiplantae; phylum Streptophyta; class Magnoliopsida; order Escalloniales; family Escalloniaceae; genus Escallonia; species Escallonia rubra. Next base: position 12,366 of record JAVXUO010002164.1, on the reverse strand, counting down.
TTCCAAATAGTAATTACACATGTTAATTAGTCAGTAACTTAGGCAGTAAAATCACAGCTTAATTAGGCAGTAAAATCACATCTTAATTAGGTAGTAATTAGGCAGTAAAATCACATGTTAATTAGTCAATAACATCCCAATTATAAATTATAGCTTAATTAGACAGTAATTAGTAAAGTGGAAACAAATTAGGCAGTAATTGCACCTTAATTGCAAATCTTAGATAGTAATCACAACTTAATTATAAGCTACTATGCACTAATATGAACTTAATTGACAATCTTATATACTGCTTACATGTAATTAGGTTATAATTTTGAGTCAATTGAAAATCTTAGATAGTAACTAGAACTTAATTAAAAGCTAGTATGCACTAATATCAAAGTAATTGAAAAGCTAGTATGAACTTAATTAGATACTGCTTACATGTAATTAAATGTAATTGGAACTTAGTTGACAATTATTAGGAAGAGACATAACAGTTAATTAAACACGAGTTAAATAAACATAACAGTTAATTAGGAATTTACTTTAATTAACAATTATTATAATATAGTGACAAAGCAACTTTATGCTTAAATAATTATTAATATGTTTTATTTGAACTTGCAGAAATGGTTGTGTTTGACACAATTAGTTTGAAAATTCACCATGGAGGTTACTTCACCAGGGGTCCTGATACGGAGTGGAGGGGTGTTGTTGTAGATGTTTTAGATGGCATGGATGTAGACCTTATGTCTTATTGGGAGCTGGTGGGCATTATAGGTGACTTTGGCTTACCTAGTTCTAGTTTAATGTATTACCAAGTACCTGGGCTTGATTTTAGGTCAGGTTTAAGGCTGATAACTGATGATTATGGTATGATGTCAATGCTTGAATATTATAAGTCCACTGATATGGTTCCTTTATATGTGGAGAAGGTAGATCATTTACAAGTTGTTGGTAGTGATGGGAATGTCATAGTTGGGGACAGATTGCTGATTGAAAATAATTATGGGGACCAAGATGAGATGGCATTTAGGGATGGGGATGTTACACAGGCAGATGACACTAGAGGTGGAAGTGGAAAAGATGTACAGGTGGGTGATGATGTAGATTAGGTGATGATGATATGGGTGAAACAACTGATGGACAGTTTGAACAAGCTGCAGCTGAGGCTACTGAGGTTGCTGAAGCTGCAGCTACTGAGGCTGCTGAAACTTCAGCTAAGGCTGCTAAGGCTCATGAAGTTTCAGCTAAGGCTACAGAAGCTGATTTACCTGAGTTGAGTGAAGGGATAGAAAGAAGGCCTCAAGATGATGATATCTTTAAGGAAGGTGTTGAAGAGCATGTCCCTACAATCAATGTAAATGTAGGGGAAGGGCTGTGGTATAGTGATGGTGATAATGAAGATGAACTTAGGAGTTCAGGAAGTGAGGAAACTAAAAATGAATGGGGGCCTAAATATCCAGAGTTCAATGAAGAAACAGGGTTTAGTGGTCATGAAGGACCAAATCTAGTTTTGGGAATGAAATTTGCAAATCCACAAATTTTTAGGAAGGCTCTGAAGGAGTGGAGTGTGAAGAGAGGTTATGATTTTTTTTATAAAAAAATGAGAGCAAGAGGATAAATGTGTGATGTAAGTATTGACACAAAGATGATGGTGGGTGTAAGTGGAGATTACATGCTTCTCCATTGAACATGGCACAAACATGTCAAATTAAGAGTTTCAACAACAAACACACATGTGGTAGAGACTTTGATAACCATCTGGTTACCTCTAGGTTCATTTCTGAGCAATATTTGGAGAGGTTAAGAGATGACCCTAATTGGAAGATTAAGTCAATGAAAACCAATGTGAAGAAGGATTTTAATGCAAAAGTTAGTAGGTTTCAACTGTACAGAGCAAAAAAGACAGCAAGGGAAATTATGGAGGTGCACCATAGGATGTAGTATTCAAGGTTGTGGGATTATGGGGAGACACTTAGGAGCAAAAACCCAGGGACAAGTGTGGTTATTTGTACAAAGAGGCTATCAATTGATCATCCACCTGTATTTCAAAAGATGTATGTTTGTTTTGAAGCACTGAAGTCAGGATTTTTGAAGGGTTGTAGGCCCAATATAGGTCTAGATGGTTGCTTCTTCAAAGGTGTTTTTGGGGGATAGTTGTTGAGTGCTGTAGGCAGAGATGGCAATGACAATATGTTTCCAATTGTTGTTGCTATTGTTGAGGCAGAAACAAAACAGTCATGGATGTGGTTTATGAAAACTTTGCTTGATGACATTGGTGGGGTTGAGGAAAAAGGGTGGGTTTTCATTTCTGACAGACAAAAAGGCCTTGTTGAGACTTTTAAGGACTTAATGCCAAATGTTGAACACATATATTGCATGAGGCACATGTATTCTAATTTTAGGGAGAAGTTCAAAGGTAAAGAACTTGTTGTGGGGTGCTGCTAGAGCAAGTAACAAGGATGATTTCAATGATTGGATTGAAAAGATCAAGACTGTGGATAAAGATGGCAGTATTTTGAAGTGGTTAAGTGACATAGACCCAAAGTTGTGGACAAGGCCACATTTTGGAACAACTTCTAAGTGTGATATTTTGGTTAATAACTTAACAGAGAGTTTTAACAGTTACATACTTGAAGCTAGAGAACTCCCTATAGTGAACATGTTGGAGTGGATTAGGAAGCATTTGATGACAAGGATCCAAGTTAAGAAGAGGGGGATGAAGCAATACCATGGATCCATTTGTCCTAAGATTTTGGAGAAACTAGAGAAGATTAAGGAAGCATCAAAGTGTTGTTTTGCTGGGTGGAGTGGAAGATTAGAGTTTGAGGTAGAGTGCTATGATACAACAATGTTGGTGGACTTGAGAGCAATGACTTGTCGCTGTGGGATGTGGCAGTTAACAGGAATACCATGCAAGCATTCTGTGGCTTCAATTTACCTAAACAGGGAGAGACCCGAGTCATATATTCACCCTTTTTACAGCAAGGAAACCTACCTACAGGCTTATGCTAGCATGATTCACCCAGTACCTAGTGAGAGGTATTGGGTGAAGACTGGTCTTGATCCACTCTCCCCACCACATTTTAGGAAACCAGCTGGCAGACCAAAGAAGTTGAGAAGAATGAGTGGTGGTGAGTCAAGAAGTGAGAATAACATTTCAAGGATGGGCAGGGTCATGACATGTGCCAAGTGCTTAGAGGTTGGCCATAATATGAGAAGCTGCAAAGGACCACTTTACCCCAACTCTAGATTGTCAAGAAAGTAAGGTGGTCAGGTATATTTTTTGTAATCTTTAGTTTTTTGAGTTATTATAATTGTTATTCAAATCATGTCTATGTTAACACCCTCATTTTGCCTATATATAGTTCGGGTGGCAATACAAGGGAGGCAGGAATAGGTAGTGGAACACAGTCAACTTTTGCAAGTGTAAGCATCAAAGTATAGTGATTTTTAACTTATTATATATCCATTCTTAGGGTAAGAACTTATAGCATTATTGTTTATAACTAGGTATCTAATGCCAATGCTAGTACCACTGATACTGCACATGCAAGTGCAAGTGCTAGTGCAAATGCAAATGCAACTGTAGGTAACAGGCCTAGTCCACTGAGAAATGAAAAGGGTGTTATAAAAAAGAATAGAGGACAACTGTGTGGAAGATTTGCACCAAAAATGACTGGCACTCCAAACCATATGGCACCTCATGATGCTACTAGTGAACCACCAACAGTTGGACATGCTGCTGTTATACCACCTCTGGTTGATGCTGCAACAGTGGCTAGATTTGCTTCTGCAGCATCTGTGTCCAAAAATCTGCCACCTTGTTTGGCCTAAGGGACTTCTAATGCTGATGCTGATTGTGTTTGAACACCTGATGCTACTCTTAGCAGGTTACAATATATTTTCACTTAGTGAATTGCTTTACATTTCACTTTGACTTACTATATATGTAACAGGTTGCAGTCTGTTGAGACATCAAGAAGACAAGTATTGCTCGAAGCTGCTTTGAGAAGGCAACAAAGGATGGAGGCTGCTTATAAAAAGAGGCAGAGGGATTCAATTGCAAAGCAAACAACTGTTGGAGGGAAAAAGGGTCATGTTGGCAAGAAGTAGTTGGATGATGAAGATTGATGTACTTTACTTTAGATATTTTTATGGTTTACTTGTTGGAACTGTTGGAAACTTTGGGTATTTTTTTACTTTAGATTATGGTATGGTTTACTTGTTAGACGTTTGTATAGATTTCGGATGACTTTGGTTTGGATGTACTTTACTTGTTGGAAACTGTATTTGGTTAGTGGCTTTTATGGTGATGTTTCAAACAGGTGGTTTCAAACTGCATTTGGTTGGTATTGTGGTTAGTTTTTCACAGGTTTTTATGTGGGTTTTTAGTGGTTAGTTTTTCACAGGTATTAGTGGTGTGTTATGTGTGCATTACATAACACAATTGTATTACATATGATAGATTTTCATTACAGATGATAGATTTGCATTACATAACATATTTGCAGTACAATTAAAAACAGAAATAGCAGTGTTGCAAAGTTTTACAGATTTTTCAACTAGATCTTCTTAGCTAACAGTACAAAGATTAGCATAACAAAAGTTCCAATTAAGGACTTCTTGTAAAGCATTTCCCTTTTACAAGATGTTGCCGATTCCTCTTCAAGCTGCTTGATATTGGCTAACATATTGGTAAGAACTTCACTCCCTTTTTTGGACATTGGAGGATCAATCCAATCAAAATATCCACAATTTCCTTGGATCTAGAACAAAAAAAAACTTGAAAAATTAGGAAAATCAATTATATTTTTAAAAATTAGGGAAAATCATTATTATACTACATACCACATACATAGCACACCCAAAAAACCTTCTTTCAAAGTTTTGAACAGTGAATGAGGTTTTCACCGGAGCTAGAACACCACAGTGGCGTAGCCGCATGTTGATTCCTCGCTCTTGCATGGCACTGTGATCCATTATGGCATGGAGATGTGGGTAGAGAACCAAAATGTAGTTGGGATGTTGGTAGAGGAAGAAATGAGGATGCTGGAAGGTTGGTAGTGGAAGAAATAAGGGTAAGGGATGGAGTTTTGAGTTATAAAGTGAGTACAATGGCATTTTGGTCTTAAAAAATATCTTTTGGACGCCATTTCTTTCCCTCCAAAAAACGCAGCTAACTTGGATGATTTCCGTCAATCGTGCCCATTTTCTTAAACTGTGGGGGGGTTTAGTGCTTAAGTTTGAAGTAGATGGGTGCAAAACGCACAACGTGTAAAGTAGAGGGGGTCATTCCCTATTTAACCCCTCCTTTTTCCTCAAATCCACACGGTACACAGTCACAGCCACCATGGTTGTAACTACTTGGTGCCCGGTTACACTCACGGCATCACCAAAATACACACACTAAACACTCCGCAGATGTGCCCCCATCACAACTCCCCTTAATCCATGAATAAATTAAAGAAAAAAGGGTTAGAAACTTACCCGTAAACAACCCGATCGTCGGAAAATCTGCCACTTCAAGCCCCCTCTCTCTATCTCTTTCTACCGTATATGTGTCAGACAAAGAAACAAAGGAGCCTTGGATGGCTACTCCATAAAATTATATATATAATAAAACTCTAAACTGAAAAATTACCAAAAAAAACCCCTACACTTTAGGAAATTTTCAAAATTCATCCAAAACTTTCTTTTATTACAAAAAGGCCCAAAATAGTTATTTAAGATAAATTAATGTACTAGAAAATTTTAACGGGTATTACATAACACCGCTATAATAATCGTCCCTAATTTTTTTTTAAAATATCGTTTACGCTAATTATCACTAAGTACCTCAATCAAAATCACTTAAAATTGCCATATTTAAATCATAACTTATGGTTTCAAAAATTTTGTCGCTAAAGGTTACCGATAAAATTTCACTCATGGCATTCGACGCTAAATCCTACGTATAAAGTTGTCGCTTAAAAAATTAAACCACTAGGCAATATTAAGGTTCAGAGTGTTACATAGACACGGGAAAAGAACTAGGACTCTGTAATTTTTCCTAAATCTTGCGTTAGTTTAGCAATGTGGCTTCAAAGTCAGTTTCGTTTGCCCAAGAAATAAGCACCAAATCCACCCCATAGCTAGAACCCAACCAAGTAGAGTTACAATCATAGCACAATGGTGAGAGGCATCTCATAAAGATCAGTTAAAAGGCTGCAGAACTCCTTCACACAATCATTCTTCAATATCTTCAAAATTACCCAAATTACAATTACTGAAGAAACAATGAATTTTTCTTTAGACAAATTACAATTACTGATTTGTTTTCCTTGTGTCATTTATTTCCACTTGTATTCTTTAGAAAATCAAATAAAATGAACTTGGGATATAGTACAAAGGACAGCAGAACATCAAGACCCATCAAACAGTGGTAGATCTGGGAGATGGAGGCAGTGGTAGAAGACATACCCGGCGCAGTGGTAGATCTGCCAAAGAAAAGAGATGGAGGCGACGTTGCGAGATCGAGGCGGTGGAGGCAGATTAACTACGCATAAAGAAATGGCTTACTGTCTGTTGCAGAGGATTATGTTAGCCCTATGATTGGATAACCTAGGCTTACATCTTATTTTGATGATAACTACACATTGATTATGTTTTAATGTGTGCTTTGAGTGGATTCTTAGTAGGTATACACATACACACTCATGAAGACACATTTAAGAAGTTGGATAGATGGATTGAAGACAAAAAAAAAAGCTTAAAGCTATAGTGGACATGCTAAGGAAGCTTCATCAAGTCCAATGTCAAAGAGCAAGAAAAAATGCATAGGTTAAGTTTCTATCGATTATGGTTGATTTTTACTATTATGTAACTAGTCGTGGTTTGATGTTTTGATTGATGACTATGACCTAAAATGACCTTAGGACACCTTGTGTATTGCATGTGAGTTCATAATCATTCACACAAGTGTGGTTCTTGAAAATGAGTGAACTTTAGAGCTTACTCAGATTTTCTTAAAAATATTTTTGGTGCTAAACTTTTCATATTTTGATAAAACTTTTCATCACAAAAAATGGCACCTCAATCCCATTTTTTCAAAAATAGTTATGCCCAAAATAAGAAAAGGGATTTTGTGAGGCAGCCGATAAGCAGTACGGTAATATAGTCGACTGCATTGGTCAAAATTCAGTTCCAACGGCTAATTTAGAGGAAACTCAGTCGACTGCAATAGCAGTTTTGCTTATTTAATGCCTCTAACGGCTATATTTCATATCTTCTCTATATAAATGATTTGGAGCTTCATCATACACTATGGAAACCATATTCGAAGCCTCCATTCATTAGAGAAACATCAAGGCTCATAGATTAAACTTTTCTCTCTTCATCTTCATGATTTTACATCATTAAAGAGAGCATCTTTGTGAGCAATTCTTTGATTGAGAGTGAGCATTCTTCAAGTCATTTCTCATCTTGCTATCATACTAGAGCTTCATTCGTACTCATTTCCTTTTAAGAGGGTTTCTTTGTACACAATTGATTTTTGTAAAAGGATTGTGATCAAGGCTTGGGTTTGTCAAGTCTTGGGTGAGTTTTGTGGATTCAAGGCTTGTGCTTGGTGTGGGGATATCACCAACTGTTGTAAGGGTTTTGATCTTGATCAGGTAGAAGATTGTTGCTAGTGGATTCTAATGCTCTTGCAAGGGACTTCCTTGAAGAGGTGGATGTAGCTTGAGGGTAGTTCAAGCCAAACCATTTAAATCTCTTTATCAAGTATCTCTAACTCAATCTCTTTACTTATTGCTCTATAATTTCTTGAGATTGTGTAGTTAGCATCTTCATTGAAGTATTACTTGGTTTGATTGAGATTCGTGATAGTACCTAGTTTAAATTTTCCATTAATTTTTAAAAACCCTATTCACCCTCCTTTAGGGCTGTTTTATTGGTTTCAGATTAAGATGCGACTAAAATGGTAGGGGAAAAGAGGAACCAAACTGTTGCAAGTTGTAGCTACACCGAAGGAAGGAGATGGAGGTGGTGGCCGGTGGAGGCGGTGCGAGCTGTGAAAGAGAATGGGAGTGGAGGGAAATAGAGTTAAGCAGCGGCTCTGGAGTTGAGCAGACGAGAGAAAAAAGAAAGCCAACCCTAATTTTTAGATGCCTTTATATACTTTTGAACAAAAATCGCATATTTTGTTGTTGGTAAGACTCGAAGCCTCGACCTTATTAGAAATCTGGATTTTTTAAAATAAGCCTAGTTTCCATAACTCTTGGCCTTTTTTAAAATTTACAAATTGGGCTAAAAAAACTGAAAACCAAATACATTTCAAACAGACCCAAAGTTTCCGTTCATTCTCTCTTTGCCCTAGCCCCCCACCAGAACGTTGCTATCTTAGAATTTAGGTAACCACAAAATCCTGTCAGAAGCTTGAAGCAACTCATCACGTAGGTAAGAATTGCTTGTGCAAACGCTTTAAGAAGAATCTACCTCAGTTCATATAGCATGTTCTAGTTCCACCCTCAGAGTTTTTTTTTTCCCGAGCACCTTGCTTGATAGAAGTAAAGAACTATGGTCGTGTGCCGTATTCGTATATGGAGGCCAAAGTACTTTTCCTATTTGTTTCCAGCTCGGATCCAAGACTTGTAGAAGATTTTCTTGAACCGCTTTCCGCAAATTCCTGCTAAACATATTTTCTACGAGCAGCAGATGTGAAATGATTGACAAGATATAAAGATAATTTACTGATACGAAATGAGAGTTCTTGAAAGTAAAGATAAAGTTGTTATTTTTGCAGTTTGACTCTTTTCGTATTTAGAGCTATGCTACTTTAACCCATGGAGCAACCAAGCCGCTATATAGGTCAAAGTTGAGGGCAAAGACCAAGCCACAATACAACCCGACCTGGTGGAAGTCTGCACCAACTACATACCTTTCAAGTCTCATACGACCACACACGCACCATTCTTTGGCGACACATGCCAAATGAAATTGTGACGATACAAGCACTACCTCGGCGACACCTGCACCTACTTATGAAATCAATTAGAGCTTGCAAGAAATGAAACCTCCTAACATAGTAGATATTATAACTGTAAATTTGTAGCACGATAATGGCTCTTTCCCCATTGATGAAACGAGTGTGTAACTCTTAAAACAAAGTAGAAAAGTTTAAGGTCAAGAGTATTTTCTAAAAGTAAGCGTTGGAAAGCTAATTTCATATTAAACTAATTGGTGCAGAGAAAATGCAATAGTGAGGTGTTCCAAATAAATAAAGTCATGGTCTAAGGTCAAGGAAACTTCCTATAGTCAAGGAAACTTCCTATAGTCAATTTACAGTCTACTGAATCAACTAAAACCCTTTTCAAGCCTAATTGCCACTAAGATAAGATAATTATTTCTAAGAGTTAATTACGCGGTTGACCATCGAACTATTAGGCAAATTTCACTTTGACCACTGAACTTCGATTTGTGTCAAAGTGACCACTGAATTCTCTAATTTAGCCTAATCGGGTCATTCTGTTAATTTTAGACATCCACAGGCCCGTTAATTTCATTAAGTCGGGGGTAAATCTGTCACTTTCAAAATATTTTAGGTTTTTGTTTTTTTTTTAACTTCTTTCCTTTTTCTTCTATTTTATTCTTCTCTTCCTCCCTCCATCGCCGACCTAGCCCACTAGCAGCCGACCACCATACCCAGGACACCCTATCCAAGCCTCGTTTCACACCCCAACACCTCTCGACACCCAATCCAAGCCTCGATCTGGTGTGTGACACCGCTTTCTTGTGCTCCTCCGTCCACGGCCACCTCGAGGAACCTCATGCGATCCCTAACCCAATCCTCAAACAGTAATTCGAGAGCTACGGGGAGTAATTCGAGCGCGATCGACTCATTGTTAATCATGATCGTGAAGTCGGCAGTATATTGAATCAGCAGGTTATGGCAGGGGTGTTCGATTTTTTGCTTATGTGTATGAGATTGAGTTTGTGTGTGGGCGTGTGTTATGTGTGTGGGGTGTGGGGTGAATTGGATCATACGAGAGTCTCTGTATGTGTGGTGTGTCGGGTGGGGGCTGGGGGTGGGATGAATTGGATCAATGAGAATGCATGTAGTTGTATGGTGAACTGGATCAGTGAGTATGACGGCGAGAAGTAGGATCAGTGGCTGTGCTGGGTGGATTGTGGTGGCGTTAGGCTGGTGGTGTGGTTGTGCTCCGTAGTTTGTGGTGGCGTCGTATGGTGATGCCGTCATATGGTGCTCCGTCGCGGTGCTAGGTGGATTGTCGTGGTGTTAGGTTGGTGGTGGTGTGGTTGTGCTCCGTGGATCACTGAGTGTGACGACGAGGGGAAGGGTGTTGCCGTAGTGGTCTAGGCGTGGTCTAGGCGTGGCTGTGCTGGGTGGATTGTGGTGGTGTTAGGCTGGTGGTGTAGTTGTGCTCCGTGGTTGCTGGCGGAGTCGTATGGTGATGTTGGGCTTGAAGAGAAACAGGAGATAGGGCTTGAAGAGAACCAGGAGATAAGTGAAGAAGAAGAAATTGAAATGACATATTTACCCCTGAATAAAGTCACTTAACGGACTTAGGGCTAACGGAGCCTAACAGAGTGACTTGATTGGACAAATTAAAAAATTCAGTGGTCACTTTGACACAAATCGAAGTACAGTGGTCAAAGTGAAATTTGCCTAATAGTTCGATGGTCAACCGCGTAATTAACTCTATTTCTAATTATAGTCTTTGTAAGGCTTAACGAACTTCATGTTCTTGGACATAATTCGTTAAGTACCATCATGACTAGAAAGATGCTTTATATCGTGTTGGATGGTATTGAATTAACCGGCACAACTTAGACACATTGTAACACACATATTATTACTTATGTACCATAACGGGGATTCATCTTGTGCTGCTGCATAGACATTATAGTAAGGGCAAAAAACGGTCCTTAAACGGTTGATCAAAATGTGTCCCGCCCTCTGTACAGGGCACATGCCAGGAGGAGAGATATCTCGGGTGTGGGATCCCATCACCGTGACATGCTCTGGCGTCGCACTGATGTTGTATGAACGATGAGACGCACTTGCTGCTCCATATCCTAAAGGGGATCGTGACCTTTGTGTCGCCCCGAGCTGAATGTAGAGCTTGGTGAGTGTTGGCCCAACAGTTTGACAATCTGAGGATAGGAAATTCTTAATTAGCGCCGCCCCCGAGTAGGCTGAGTAACTCCTTCTGGCATGCTTTTGGGATAACTCAAATGGTTCAAAAGTACGATGCGAAACAGATTTTGGAAAGAGGTCGTACTGACTCTCTAAAAATATCTCTCCCTCTTCTCTCTAAACCAGCCTTCTGCAGAAAGCCACCGCGGCCGCCCCACCGTGCGATGGCGCGCGTGGGGCGGTGGCCGGATTCCGGCCTAGCTACATAAATACATACTGTCGCAAGTCCGGCGCTTAGGTTCTTTGAGGTCTTGCCTTCTTTAGTGGCCGGCGGCGTTGGGAGGGTGGATGACGGGGACGACGGCAACATTTTGGGAGGCGCCATCTACCTTGATCTGCGACGATCTCGTTAGATCTATGTAGATCTGGGCTTTTCTTCTTGATCTACTAGACCGCTTGGCTCTGAATCGATGTGGCCGGATATTCACCGGCGGCGGCCGGAATTCCACCGGCGGTGGCTGGAATCTGCCGGCAGAAGGGTGAGGTCAATGGAAGATTTGTGGGTTGATGGTGCTCTGTTTTATGCTTATGGGAGAGGTTGTCGTTGCTAGGTTCAGGTTTTTACAAATCCGGTTGCGGCCGGAATCCTGCCGGCGGCGGCCGGAATCTTGCCGGCAGCAATTCAGGATCTTTTAGCAGACTGGGGGGTTTCAGTGTGTGGTCGCGGGTTTTGGTGGTTGTTCACTGGGGAGTCCTGTGGTGGGTGGGGTGGGGGGAAAGGGCCTCGGGGGGGTTTGGGTTTTTGGGCGTGTGTGTGCGTTGGGGGTGGGGGGAAGGGGGGGTTGTGGCCCTTGGGAGGGGGGAGGGGTTTTCGGGATAACCTGTTGGAGGGGGGGGGGGGTATAGTCTTGCTTAATCCTTGGATTGTTTGGCTTGCTAATAGAATTTTCGGTTGCCGTGTCGAGGGTGGAAATGCCGTGGAAATGCCGGAAAGTTATTGTACACCGTGTGAAACGCCGGAGAATTACTGTGAACTGGGCAAGATTGATGGCATGTATCCTTAGCGCTGTGATCCCATTGAGTGTCGAGTAAACCTTCCAGTTCGTATGGCTTTAGTTGGCTTCCTCTTAGTAACCTTTGCACTTTTATATTTGCGTTTGTTTTGTATTTGTTTATTAGGTGTGTTTTTAACCTTTAGACTTATGCTTATTACTTAAAGTTAATCTAAAGTGTAAGAT